>JAOWAY010141514.1:0-10651 GCA_028565895.1 Goniobranchus geometricus
AGCTAGGTCTTTCTAGACTTGGCGGAAGTAAAGGCGACGTGGAAAGCAATGGCAAACTACCACATTATGCCGTATGCATAGGGGTAGAGCCCTAATTCCCCTATACCCAGTCATGGGTATGGGACTAACCTTACTTTTTTTTTTACTGCATACTGATCCTTTTCATCTTAGTGTTCATCTTATTGTTATTTTATCCTTTTAAACTTTTTTTCTTTTAAGACGCTACAAAGCCTCAGCAGCCACTGCAACCATCAAAACCTCGCAAACTCCTTGCTCTGTCCTCTCACTATAGTGACAGTGATGATGATGAAACACGAGAGGAAAGAAAGTCTAGAATTGTAAGTCATGTTCCTTAAAACACTTGTGTTGCCAATTTTGAGTTCATGATAGCAGATCAGAAAACCCGTTATTCTTTATTATTAATTATAAGGGGTAGCTGTGAAGCATGCTTCCATATGAATCTTACAATATTTAGATTTGTTGAATTAACTTATTGCCTTATTTGCCCTGAAATTTGTGTGTGTTTGTGTGGGGCAGTGGTGTGTGTGTGTGTGTGTGTGTGTGTGTGTCTGGGAAGGAAGGGGGCTGAATAATGAAAATTCATGCAGTCTCCTATACACATTAAAGCTTAGAGCTGAACATGAAGTGTGTGTTGACCTAGAAAATGAATTCAAATTTATTGAAAGTGCATTGCATTGCTCGCAATAAGTGACGGAATCAGTCGGGCATTGGTAGCTTAGTGGCTAGTCCAACTTATCAGAAGTCGAGAGTCAAGCAGCACCATGAAAAAGGTGTGCAATCTGATACTATTGTGCCTTGCTGTCTTGTCTGGCAACATGTTCTTAGGGAAGGCATTTTACTTTGCTTATCTTCCATGACTCCGATGTGAATGAGCAGCAAAGATATTTTCAGATTACTGTTGGGATATGCCCATAAGACTGCACCACTCTATGCATGTTGCAGGAAGTTGAGAAAATATCAAAGTGCAATGACCGGCACGTGAGTATAAACGATGCAAGTTTGCAGATCCTTCATTCGGTCTGGAATATGGACTGAAAAAAGCCTTATCTTTTTCTTATTTTTTAACAAGGTATCCTGAACCAATAACAATAACACAGACATCAAAAAGAAATAGCATTTGAATTGAAATGGTTCAGAAAAATTCTTGAGAAGGTGTGCATGACTTTTGAAGCCCTCCCTTGTATAATTTTGTATATAAAATATTGTGCTGTGCATCATCAGTCTAAGAATCTTATTATCATGATTGGCTGTGCTTCCTTTTCACTTTTACCACATCATTGATTTGGTTTTTAAATAGGCAAAAGAAAAAGAAGAGAGATACCTGAAGCGACAACAACGAAGAGCTGAGCTGGATGCCAAGAAAAAAGAAAGAGAAGAAGAAAAAGCACGCCTGAAGGAAGAGAGGAAGAAGCTAAAGGAACTGGCTGCTGAAGACAAGCCGATAGATGTGTCAGGAGTAACATCTGGTAAGTTGATACATAGAAAGAGATCTGCTTCATAAATGCTCTGATGATTTTTCACCAACATTTTCATTAATAGTTTTCTTTGGGTGTTTTGTTGGTGGTATTGTTTTTTTCCCCATAAAACTGTAAAAACATTAAAACTCAAAGACAATAGCCAGCTATGGATACCAATTTCATTAAGTTGGCCAATCTGTGGCGGTGTAGTTTGGTTGTTTGTTGGAGACAGCATATAGCACATCCCAGCAAGGACACTTATAAGTAGGTGCAAAAAAAAAAATTCGAGCACACTTGTCCTCCAACTCTTTTAAGAAAAGACTTAAAACTATCTCATGTCAAGAGCTTACTTATAAGATTTCCTCCTGAGCATGAAGTTTTAGAATTTAATTTTGAATCCTTTGTGACTGCTGTTGTCATTGTACCGCTTTTTGAGCTCTATAGAGTTAAATCGCCCCATAAATTATCATTATCATCATCATCATCATCATCGTTATTTCATTATTATTATTATTATTATTATTATTATTATTTTCATTATTATTATTATTATTTTTACTGGAGGAGATACTATTTAAAATAACAAAACTATAACAAAAAGTACTGGGTGCATTTCTTCACATCAAACTGGCCAGGTACCTATCAAGTCATTTGAACTGAAATCATTTTAGATGCATCATAATTTGTCTCGAAACATACTCATAATCTTATATGGACTTCCCAAGCTTCATTAGAAGCAGCCATAACAGAAGAACAGTCAGTGGGAACCTCTGCCACAGAGCAAGAATCAACCTCTAAGACCACCCCAAGAAAACGTAAAAACAAGGCAGAATTGAAAGAACAATTGTTACAGCAAAAGGTAAGCTTTTAAAACACAGACATCATTATTAAACTAAGAAAGGATATGAAATGGCTCCTTCCACGACCCAAAGTTGTCTTTGAAGTTAAATGTGCCTTTAATCAATTTTATTCACGCTTATAGGGAGGGCTTTGGTCATGTTGACGGCCACTTACTCATAAAGCCAAAGATGGCAGGTTTGAATAGGTAGTCCAAACTAAAAAAAATTTTGAGGTATTAATTCATAAATGATACTGAATTGTAGATCAGTTGAATCTGATTAATTTGGTTTATAATTTGTCCCAATAGCTTAAAAATTGATTAAGTTAGGGCATTTTGAAATTTTGAAAATTTCGTTCAAAATCGAGAAATTGGAAAATGCATAACCTACCAATTTCGTGATGCCATAAACGTAAACAAAAGACATCAAAGACTCTTGAGTGGGAGGGGGGGGGGGAGATGGATCTGCCACTGATCTGATCATTACCATACACAATTATAAAGGCTGAGGATATAAAAAGAAGTATGATCTGAAAATAAAGAGAATAAGTCAATTCAATGAGGAGATACCCAAATGTCTTATATAGTATCAGTTTGAATGAAGACAATTTTTGTATTTCTTATCCTCCTGTGCCGCTTTTAATGTGTGTGATTTGACTGCTTGGCACAACAGAATTAGGCAGTGATGAAGAAAAAGTTAGCTAAAAAATCTACGCTTTGGCAAAATTAATTCCCACCAGTGCTTCCATCCGTCTCTTCTTTCTCCAATTCTTGCGTTAAGAAGGGCACGTAGTGTAGAATCTTACAAAATTATTAATAGTATCCATCCGATGGCCTAGTGGTAGGGCGTCTATCCTAGAACCAGGAGTTGTGCACACAAGAAAACTGAGATGAACTAGAAGAAGAAGATTTATGTTCTTAGGACGTTCTAGTATGTGTTTCATACAACTTTGAACTCTACATGAATGATATGATCACTTTCATTGTGATGTAAAAGAAAAAAATTATATTTGGTTTGTTAATATGGTGTTTGAGATTTGGTTTCAGGATGATCTCAGGGCTTTTTCATATAATGAAATAATATTTCTCTGTATCATTTTTATTTTTCATTTCAAAAAGGCGGCTTTAACTGATTCTTCAACTTTTTTTATTTTTCAACATCGACATGATTTTTTTTGGTAGCATCTTTCTCTTCACCATCATCGTATAAATAAATAGAACAGGAATAAGCCTCACACAATAATGACCAATTTTTGAACAGATGAAAAATACAGCTAAATCTTAATCTCAGTCGGAATGCCATTCAGGCGAAAGGCTTGGAGAGAAGAGGCCTCACCACGGATCCTGCAACGGACCGGGATTGAAATGTAAATTACACTAACAACAGGCTATTCAGTGGTAGAGATGGAGGAATCAGCATTTGGAAATTGTGGACAAAGTGGAAAATGTAGTTGGCTTACTAACAGTAGAGGACTAAATGTTTAACTAGGGGTATGAAGCCCTGGTTTAAACAAACAATCATCATCATCACTTTGAGAAAATTCTATCTTTTTTATTTCAATGTTCTAATTTTGAAGATTTTGGCTCGAAGATATTGGTTAAGAGAAATAAAATGAAAATATAAAAAGTTCATTGGGACAAAATAATTTTTTGTTTCTTAAAATCTTATGTGCTGCTTTTTGGACCCATATATTGTACTCTTTCTAAAATACTGCATTCTGCTTTTCAGGTAATGGAAAGGAAAGCAGCTTTGAGAAGGCGCAGAACTCGTAATCGTCGTTATGCTTCTGATGAATTCACTTCCATCTTTTCTGAACGCAAAACCCTGAATCAAAGTTACAGTGATGATGTAATTAATTCAGAAGACCTTGTAACTTTTGATGGAGCGGTAGAAGTGGTTGAATTGACTGTGGATCAGGTGAATTGAAAACCATTTTTATACTGACATTTTTATGCCTTGGGCTTGTAAGAAATACAGTGTTATTGATTAAAGTCTTTCTTAGCATCTTCACTGGAAATGATTTTTGTGACATTCTGGTTTTATCACAGACTTTTAAAAAGTAGATATTATATTTTACTGAGTCATTCAAAGTTGTCCTTTCTGAGCTGAATTGGCTCATGGGCCGGAGCTTATCCTGGTTTCCAAAGCATGAAGCAGACAATGGCAGACTTTATCTATCACTTTCTGAATAGGCTGCTAGTCTACTGCAGAGTACTTTTCCAGCCAGAGCCTTTCCCCAATTTCACCGTGGCTGAGTGAAGCAACAGGAAAAAAATGCATGTCTGTAGCGAGAGTGGAACTTGCAGCCTCTCGGTCAGCAGGTGAATGCTCTACCATTGAGCTACAATGCCCCCAAGTCATTTAAAGACAAGTTGTAAAATGCCCCTTTCTTTGAAATTTTATTCAGAATTCGTGTTTTAAGAAAAATTAATGTTACTGTTAATAATCCTTTTTAAAATAGTAGCTGCTAAAGGATAATCAATTTGAAAAAGTTGATACCACTGATATAAATGAATTATTTTTAAAGCGATAAATAGTTTTAACCATTCAGAGTGATATGAATTTTCTTTGTGGTACTTTTTCAGAGAAACATACATTTTGAATAAATATTTGTATAAACTTTTCTTGTCTCATTGCTCATCACAGGAATGTGTGGTAGAAACAGTCAGCGAAGTCATAGAAACTACTGATGATCAAGGTGACACAAGGCAAGAAGGCCAGGCTACCGAATTGGTACTACAGTGCCCTTCACCGTACAGCGACATTTCCGACAGGTCAATGTCTGACAAGTCCAATTCGTCAAAAGCTGACAATGTGAGCGTGGATAAAGTGTCGTCTGACGAAGAAATGGACGATGACTTTGAAAACGTTAACACCGTCGAAGAAATATCCTTAAAAGTGAAAGAGGAAGAGGCCTCTTCATCACAACCGGCTTTAGAAGCAGAAGAGAGTTGTCTTCAACAAGATGGAAGCAATTCTATGGCCTCTGAACCGGTCAGTCCAAAGTCAAGGGTCTCCACACAGTCAAAATCAGTCATGTCCCAGGATGATTTTGAGACCACCAGCAGCATCACTGATGAAAAAGGGTGTGTAGAAATTAAAACACTTTTTGAAAAGTCTTCCAGTATTAAAAAAGACCACTCTTATGAATGTTTCAATTTGATGATTGTCATGTGTACATCTCTCCACTTGAATTTAATCCATTATTGATTTCAATAATATGTTTGCAAAGTGTCAATGACGTTTTCGTATAATTCATTTCAAATCAAATTTTCTTTTACACTATAGTGGCACAACATAAAATGACATGAAACAAAAGTAGCACATATAAATTTGATTGTGTTGCTTCAAAAAGTGGAAAACACTTTGGCAAATCAAACCATGAACTTGACTAAGTTTTACATGTAATCATCTTCATAAACTACTGTTTTTCTTCTCATGAGTTGTATCAAAGTACTGAATTAATTTAATGAATTATCTTTGTCTTTTTCTCATGATGGACAGAGTAAGATGAAGGGGAATAACCAAGAAAGTTTTTTTTTCTGAATACTTGAGAAATATAGTAATGAAAGACATATTCCTGATAATTAGTTCCTTAATATACCAAATATGCTATCTGAGGCAGGTAAAGTGAGTAATAGAGCTTTCTCCTTTATCGATTAGTTAAATAGGCAAACTCATCAATTTTTCATCCTCCATTATGAACATGTAAGGAATAGTATATTCTTCTGGTATATAAATATGAGCAGTTATAGTGGTTGTAGTTAGTTAGTTACTTTGTGGGTTTAACGTCACTTTTCAACAGCGTAGGTGATATCAGCGACGGTGCTATTTAGACATGTTTATGTGCTGCCACAAATGAGCCATAAGGTATAGCACAACTCGGATGACTCACCCAGTCACAGTATATTGACACTGGGCCAACCAGTCTTAGCACTGTTCTCATAATGCTGAGCGCCAAGCAAGACAGTTACTAAAATGCCAATTCCAAAGTCTTAGGTATGACTCGGCCGGGGATCGAACCCGCACCTCCCGCTTCCGAGGCGGACGCTCTAACCACCCGGCCATCGGATCGGTGTATAGTGGTTGTAACCATGTAGTAGTCACATATTAGTGATACAGAGATACATGGGAATTTAATCCGCCATTGAAAGTCTCCTAACGAGCTTAAATGTTATAACAGTATGAGGTGACAACGGGGTTAAGCATAATTATGTAATATGTCCTGGGAATGATCGTCCAGGAAATCAATGGTTTATTATTAAATATGGCTCTTGGGAATGCATTTTCCAAGGCATTTTAAATCTGACATCCTGGGGGGCTCACATCCAGGGTACTAATAATATAATCTCCCGGGAAAACTCGTCCGAGTATAAATTTCAGTATAATTGTATCATTTTGCATGTAAATGGCCTTAGGATATGGGTGCTAATTAATTTGTATGGAAAATGAATGTGTCAAAATAATTCGCAAAAGTACGAGCGAATTCTTCTCATGCAAGTAATATTTAGTAATTAATTCATTTAAAGTCTTACATAAGACAGTTTCTAGGATCCCATGATGAATGAACAATATCAGAAGCTAAACTCGATTGGACAACGCATAAGCGGTAGGGAATCTGTATCATCCACTGGTGTCTTGTCCTAAGTTGAGAGTAGACTTATCTTTCAATCATTTTACATCAAGACAAATAAAAATATTTCTGATTATCCATGAAATAAATGTATCATCAGTGTAATACTTCAATATTTATCCATCAAATAAATGTATCATCGCTGCAATAAATCAATATCTCAACAGATTTTTTTCTTTGAAAAAAAAAATATTATTCATACGCAGGCAGTTGAGTTAAGAATACATTTTCCACATGATCAAGAATCAAATTTCATACAATCCTCCAGCAAACTCTACTCATGACATCACTGACAATATATTGTGAGTCTTTTATACAACTGATAGAAGGTGTCTGTGAATTCTCTCAGAATATCTATAATGTCACTTTTATTTTTTGAGTCTAATATATCATGCTCTACCGACTGAGCTATATCCCCGTCTTATAACCTCTTTAATGTATTTAAAAATTGTAGACTATTTTCCTCATATTCAGTATGCTTTTCATCACTAAATTCATCATTGCTTTTAGGTTGATGTTGTCTTTTGGGGAACTGGGAGTTCTTTCTACTGACTTCTTAGGACGATTTCTTTTTGTTTTTTTATTGTTTCTATTCTTTGTTGAGACTTAAAAAAATGTTTCCTGGGAAGTTATCTTATTAACTTGTCCGTGAGCATTGTTCATTTTCTGTAATGTTAAAGGTGATAGCTTTTTATGGTTTCTTTTGCATACAGGAGAAGAATGAAAGTAATTCCTGACATCCTGTATGATTTTTTTCCATGTAAATTGTGAACAGGTCCTTCTTATGGTAGCATTCATTCCTCCATCACGTTCTAGCGGAGAATCATGATATAGCTGCAAGACTAACTTTCTTAAAATCTGAGCACCACTAATTGGTTTGAATGGCCTTCTTTCTTCGCCAAGCGAAAGATCAATCCGTCTTCCTTTATGTATCTATCGTTGATATGTGTCTGATGCACACGGTTTCTTCTTCATCTTTTTCCTGTTCCAATATAAATCTTTCCCTACTGATAGTTAATAATGGATCTTGGTTTGTAGATTTATTTCCATTATTACTGTTGCGACTTTTGGTATTCCATGATGTTTCACCTTTTGATTTCGTTTGTCGGAATTGTTGCCTATTCACGACATAATATGCATGATAGCGTTGCTCATAATCTCTATTATCAGAATGTTCATGTAAGACCGCAATGAGGGCAGAGTCATATATTCCATTGATATTTCCTATAATGATATCTGCGACTGCTTGAGGTAAGGCAAATGCTATAACCTTGCCAGTAATAAATGTTGTTTTTTTCTTTCTTTCTCTGCTGTTGGGATGCTGATAAGACTTCCACAGAGTATATTGCACAGATTCATTTATGTAATATGATGGCAATAGTAACGATTGTCTCACTCCAATACTACATCCTGTGTCTCTCAAAACAGTACAGAATTTATTGTCTACATGCAGTGCCTGAAAATACATGAAAAGTTCCGCTGCTTAAGTCATAAAATCTGGGGTCGTAATAAAACTTTGTACAAAATTTGAACAGATGGTTTTTCCTCTTCCACGATAAAAAGTTCATCGGTATGGTCTTCCTGTGTATCTCTTATGGTCGTAATTTTCTCTTCTTATATTTGAGTCTTCTCTTCTTCTGGATTAAGATCGGTACTGGAAGTAATTTCTGTTACCTGATGGTGATCTATTTCCTTGCCACATTATGAGTAGAAGGGTGGCGCGTTTGTGACTTGTATCTTGATAAGGATCGGGATCTTCTGTCAAATTCTGAATTTTTACTAAAATAAAGATCCCGTAGAGATGTTTTATCATCAAAATGTCTCTGGTTTTACGAAGAGTAATATTCAGCGATGGAGTCAAAATATTTCTTTAAAGGTCTGTTTGGATGTGCGGCTACATATTCATTAGCCATATCACGGACTTCTCGTACTGAACTTGGTTTTCTTTCTTTCGGGAATGCAACAAGGGGGCGCGACCCTGTCGATGACCCAAGCAGCAGACTTTAGCTCCCACATAATTTGTTATTTTTCATAATTTCTGTGCTTTGACTGACCGTGATTATATACAAACATGTGCATGATTGATCTAAGGAAGTGTGTTCTGACTGTAGTGATATTTTGTGTGCTATTTTCAACAATAACAGGATTATTTGTGAATTCCAAGCAGTCAAGCCACAGACAAAATGGCGGACATCACTCAAGTGATACTGGTAAAATGATCTACATACGTGAGTGTTTGCTTAGCTTGAGACACACGCCCCCTTTCACGTCAAGCCCAAATGTCGACTTTGAATATGATAAAGATGGGAGAAACAAACGTAACAGCAAGAAGAAAAAGGGGTTAAGGAGTGGAATAAGGAACGAAATTCGACGAAGGGGCGCCCGACTTCCATTGCCATCAGTGACATTCACAAATGCTCGTTCAATTATTAACAACAAGATCGATGAACTAACAGCTCTTGTTAATCATGACGGCGATTATCGCCGAAGCAATCTTATATGTCTCATAGAGAGCTGGCTATCTGAAAATAATAACGCTGACATAGATGGCTTTTTAACAGTAATGTTAGACAGAGACTCCACAAAGGCGGAGCAGGAGAAAGGGGGCGGACTGGTTGTTTACGTAAACAAGGACTGGGCAACTTACATCACAGTCCGGGAAGTACACACAACATACTACTATGAGATCCTGTCTGTATCATTCCGTCTACAATACCTACCACGAGAGTTCACACAGGTCTCTGTCATCCTTGTTGACGTGCCTGGCCCTGATGACAACACAGCCGCTGAGAAAATCGCCGAGTGCTACAACCGTGCCCTCGACTGATAAGCTGACCAACCTGTACTTTCGTTACGTGACACATGTGATGTTTCCAAGCATTTGCTCCCTTTACATCAATGTGTAACAAGACCCACGCACATTAAGGGCAACATTCTTGACAAATGCTTTATAAACATTCCCGATGCCTTCTCTGAACGTCAACCGCCACCATTGACAAAATCCGATCACCATGTGATCCACCTCCTGCCTAAATATAGACAGCTCGTAAAGAGGGAGGGGCCAAAGATCTGTGTCATACGTCAATGGGAACATGAGGCGGTCGTGGCCCTGAGAGGATGTTTCGAACAAACTGAAAGGAATGTGTTCTTTGAAAACGAAAATAACCTTGATACCATCACTGAATCCATTTGTTGTTACCTACAATTCTGTGAAGAAACGGTCGTTCCGAAAAAGAAAGTACAACGTTATTCAAACTCGAAGCCTTGAATAAATAAAGACATGAAGGACATTTTAAGAGAGAAGAAAAAAAAAGCATTCATAAGCGGGAACACCTTGAAACAGAAAGAACTTGAGAAAAAAGTTTAGATGGAAAAACAAAATCGCTCAAAGACACTGCAAAGACAAAGTGGAAGAAAAGTTTACTAGTGGGGATGCAAACGCAGCATGGGATGGGATGAATGCAATGATGGGGAGGAAGGGACAGAAGGAAGGTTTTAGAAGTAATGACCCAATAACCTTTTCGAATCCACTTAATTCTTTTTATGCACGGTTCGACGACAGGGACTTTTCGAATGAAATGGGAAATGTGTGTCAACCTTTGCTTACCGTACCAAATGACGTCGCCGTTTCAGAAGCGGGGGTCAAAACAGTATTTTCTCAGGTTAACCTGCGTAAAGCCAGGGGACCTGACGGAGTGGGG
>JAOWAY010141625.1:0-10650 GCA_028565895.1 Goniobranchus geometricus
TCAAATGAAAAGAAAACAACTAATCTGAACACAGCCCTGAGATCATCCCTATGGGATGTACTGGGTTTAAATTTCAACCAAACAAACAATCCTGACTCTTATATATTTCTATCATGTCAGCTTGCGCTCTTCTGTAACTGAGTGTTAGCAATTTCTGTCTCTGCAATCTTTCACTTTGCAAGTTTTTTGTAAAGGGGAAAAATTCTCCTAATAAGAAGAACCGTTGATATTGCTTTCTTTACTTTCTCAACAATATGTGTTTCTGAATTTGTTTCATTGTTGATGATCACTCCAATATCTTAATCATATTTGACAATTTCCATTTTCTTTTTTGCAAGTAATGAGTATATGAAGTTTGGATCTGGGTTTTCTTTGCTGACTTGCATATGTTTACATTTGTCAGAATGGAAGCATATTAACCATGTATTGATCCACATAGCTTATCCAAATCTTTTTGCAAGACTTCCATAATTTCCCTGCTCTCATGATATTAACAATTTTCGTATCACCTGCAAACGAATATGCAGTGGACTCAAGTACATCGGGGAGGTCGTTAATAAAGATTATGAAGAACAATGATCCAATTACCAATCCTTCGTGTATTCCAATTGTTACATTGTGCCATTATGACCCTTTATCATTTATTGCAAGCTGTTGTTTCTTGTCTGGAAGATAATATTCAATAGTCAAAACTTCCCCTCCAGTACCATATGTTTTCAATTTACTTATTATTTTTTTTATATGGCCCTGAGGTTGAAAGCTTCCTAATAGTCCATGTATATATACAAATGATTTAATCTCCCTTATCTATCGCTTCTGTCCATTGGTCTATTTCTTACTGTAATTGTAGTGATCCGACGATCTGCATTACATCAATTTTTGAAAGAATTGAATAAATTCATAGACTTTGACACAGCCATGTGGCTTCTCTATAAGGAGCCTGTATTTTTTTGCTTTTTGTTTTGTTATTTATTTAATTCTGTACAAAACAAATTTTTTTCCATATCTTTTGTGCACGTCCTAGCTTCAGCTGAATCAGTTGAAACAAGCACAAATGAAAAAGGTAATACAAACATCTCAAGTACTCTGACATCCCGAAACCCACCAGAGGCAGGTGAAAAGACTGATTTGTCAAGTAAGTTTATCTTTTGGTTTATCCAGTTAAATGTATCCCCCTTTTTCAATTATTCATTAATCCGATGGAATTTGAAAATTTTTCTTGGATGACATAGCCAATTTCATTTTTAAAAAGTTTGTTTTTTTTTAAATACACACAACAATTTCTTGAAATATCACAGCAAGATGGATACAACATTGAATATGGCAACTACTCAAATCTCAACCAGACCTTCATGTCTTAAAATGTGATGACACTGTGTATGCATCAGAGGTTCAATCATACAAGATATTCAAGCATAACAACATGAAAACATAAGATACATTAATGTGACCGCAACATTGGGCAGCTCAAAGATTCCAACAATTCTGTCGAGTTTCAACAAGAGGATTATTTTTAAAAAGGATGAGTTATTGATATGGATAGTCATAGTAAGCAAGAATATTATGATTTTAGCTGAACTCTTTTTCATAATCATTGGTGTATTTTGTTTGTCAATAATATGCATAATGTAAATGACACAAAGAATGTTCGATATCTTTGGGATTATTGTAGATTGAGACATATCTGTTAGATCTTTTTGAAGTTAGAAATTCACCGTGAATTTGCGTTTGTGATGTTTAGATATGACTGTAGCCTCTCACACCAAAAACCATCTCATCCACCTTGATTCCATCCATATTCCTTCTCTTGGATCTTCCTCTTTTTCTCATACCTGGAAGAGTCAGCTTTAGCATTGTCCCCTCTATATACTCTTCATCTTCCCTCTGAAAATTCCCCCAAATTATCTTAGAATAGACTTTCATTTTGATCTGCAAACTGGCCTTCCTGAGCATTCTTCCAAATTTGCCACATTCCTCATCTTGTTCAACCTTATTTCACCCATCAAGAATTGTGGGATCTTTATTTCTATGTCACCTCCAAGTCTGAGTTAACAGTATATTATATACAATTTGTATCATGCATGAATATGTAAAATGTCTTAGACTACTTCAGAAACAA
Source organism: Goniobranchus geometricus (assembly GCA_028565895.1). Classification (NCBI taxonomy): domain Eukaryota; kingdom Metazoa; phylum Mollusca; class Gastropoda; order Nudibranchia; family Chromodorididae; genus Goniobranchus; species Goniobranchus geometricus. Next base: position 2,120 of record JAOWAY010141625.1, read on the forward strand.
GTGAATTCATACATGGTCTTGTGTTTGGGTTTGTTTGTTTTTTGTTTTGTTTTTGTTTTTTGTTTTGAAGTTTTTTTTAGGAGGGTTGTTTGTTTGTTGTTTGCTGTTTGCTTTTGTGTATGTGTTTCTGGATTGTTGGGTTGTTGTTGGGTTTTTTTTGAGAGCTGGGGTGAGGGGTTCTTGTATGTTCCAGCTAAACGGACCTGACTCCAGAATCAATTGTCATATCCCCCAATGCTATTAACTTACCTAATGAAATGCCAATTTCCATCATGTGCAATAAATTTTGACTATAATCTTAAAAACTTTTCTGCAAGTCACTCTTTTAAAAAAGAAAAATAATGTAGGAAGGCTCAACTGAAATAATATCAGCTCTAGCAATCATACTGAGTCAGTCAGAGTACACGAGAAATTGAGAAACAAAGATAAGAATATTTTTTCCTTTACTTGTTCAAGAGCGATAGGAGTCTGTATTTTATGTTGCATTTGTCTTGTTTTCATAAAGTATGATAATTAATTATTATAAACTATGGCATCATTTCAGTATTGATCAATGTTTTTTGAGTCCTTTTCAAATTAATCTCTCTAGAAGGCAAGGAGAATTGTGAACTTCTTAGATGTCCATAAAGATGATCATAACTTATTTGCCGGCTATGCTGTTTATTGTTTTCTTTTCATTTTCATTTTTAAAGTAAGCAAATTAAAGTGCTTCTGTCCATGTGGTTAGTTTATGATGTTATAAAAATGTTTTTATTCATTTGAACACAGATGTGACGTGTGAAGATGTTATGTCTTGCACAGCTGATGGGCTTACCATTACGGATCTGCTGGAATCAGAACAATTTGAAGATGCTTGCAGGTAAGATATAAAAAATTTTGAAAGGCTTCACAATTTCATAGCATTTAACCTTTTCTTCTTTTGGTTTATCCGTTTTAAGGATAGCTGCACAGGTCACCTGTTTGAAATGATGTTGCATGATATCTAATTCAAAGTTTTTACTCTAGACACCTTTCTTCTGTGAATAATTAGGCTTCTTCCATGATAATCTACTGTTTTGGGGATTAGATAAATCACATTATTATAGTCATTTATAATTTACTTGGTGTTTTCATTATTATGCTCAAAAATAGTCAAACAAGCCAGAAAGTTAAACATCAAGAAAAATAAGCCAGGGGGGCACATGACCGGCCTTTTCTGATGCAACTCAGCTCAGCTTATAGTCCTGGAGTGGGACAGGTGACAGAGGAGAGGGGGAAGGAAGCAGCAAGGGACCAATGGGGACTTTTAATTTTATACATGCCATTGCCTTGAAACCAAGTCTTTCTATTGATGGTTCTGACTGCCAAGGATTGTTTTACACAGGCTTCAGACCTCTCTGAATTTATTATCCTTCTCTGATAAACATGCGCTGTTTAACTCCCACATCTTGAATCAGATTTGAAAGCAAAAGAAAAATTTTCAAAAAAAAAAAAGGGCTTTAATTTTTATATTTAAGTCCACATGTCCAAATGGAATTGAACCACAGGTCTGTGACATGGTAAGTGAATGTCAGGGGACATAATCAGATCACAGCATTTTCCCATGAAGAAAAAAAAATTCTTAGAAAGGAATGTAATTGCTTATGTTGAAGATAAAGACAAAAGTTTATCTAATCATCTCCATTCCTGGTTCACAATAAACACTTTTTATGAGACATTTTGTTTATAACTGTGACAAACTATCTCTTTACTTCACCTTTTCTTTTTCTAAATTTAGTGGGTTTAACATCCCTTTTCAACATCGGAGGTTATATCAGCGACGGTGCTATTTTGACATGTTTATGTGCTGCCACACATGAGCCAAAAGGTATAGCACAACTCGAATGACTCACCTATTCACAGTATGCTGACATCAGGTCGAGCAGTCTTAGTAATGTTCTCATAATGCTGAGCACCAAGCGAGACAGTTACTAAAATGCCAATTTTAAAGTCTTAAGTATGACTCGGTCGCGGTTCGAACCCACGGCCTCCCGCTTCTGAGGCGGATGCTCCACCACTATGCCATCGGATTGGTCCTTTACTTCACCTTTTCAAGTTCTTGAAATTACACTTACAATGGAGCAGGCTGTAAGGTTTGGTATCTATAGCTAAATCATCTAAGTATGAAGTAAAAATGGTGTGGAGTTACTGTTGATTGTTGGTAAGAGAATAATAGAATATATAGGATTAATAATATCAACTGTAAAGACAGGAAGGAAACATCACCTTTCAAGTCTGAGCCTTCATCAGACAACATGACATCATTCATGTAAATCTAAACTTTTGTTACATTCGGTCTACATGTTTGATGAAGGATAAGACTCAAAACTTCATGTCTCCTGTCCTGTCTTTACAATTGAGTATTAATCCTGTGTATTTTATAAATCTCAAATGAACTGTGGTTATGAACCCAAAAATCATGAAGGAGATGTGATTCCATGTTGCTATTCATCCAAATGGTTGTCTTGACAAACATTGCTTGTGGGCATCCTTAGCTGAGTGATAATTTCATCATGGCAAGAGTCCAAGGTCAAGAGGCATTCAACATGGTCAGTACAAGTGACTGCGTGTGTTTAAACCTCAATTCTGCTGCCAAGTCACAGGCATTGTGTCCCTAGGTAAGGCACTTAACTTCACTTACCTCACTTGACTCAGGTGGGAATGAGTACCTGCCTGTTAAGACTGTGCTGTCGCTGTCTGGAAAACTGTATTTACACCTAACAGACTGCAAGTCTTTTTCTAATATTCTGTGTTGCTGTTGGTCAGGAGAGTAAAATGTCATTGTAAAGCACCATGAGCATGGACATGCTGTGAAACATGCATTGTATAAATGCCATCTTTACTTCAGAGTTGTACCATCCACTACAGCCATTGGCATTTCCATCTCCATTCTTTCCTATGTCAAAGAGACAAAGGATTTCTTTCATCATGAAGTAAATCTTAAAAATATATTCTCAGGTTGATGTCCAATGCATATGAATGCATGAAGTCCTCAATTACAGACTGTAGAGACCGAGGAATGCTGCATGAGGATGTGTTAGGATCACTTGAAATGGCTCATAAAAATTTGGCTGATGAAATTAAGAAAACGTGTCCAATATTACCTGCAGGTTAGTTAATAATTAAGGTGTTCTGTAACTAACATCTACATGACATTTACCGAGTACAATCACATCTTTGTCATACTTGCTACTGTGTTGCTTTATGAATCCTATCTCTGTTTTTTGTTTTGTTTTCATATCAAAGCATTGACTGTGTCCTGATTTAATTTAATCAAATTTGATTTGATAAGTCCCTATAATCTATGAGTTTTTCCTCCATCATATCCAAAGATGGGCATCAACTTCAGCCGTTAATGGGCTGTGGTGTGTTCTTGCACAGAAGGCTGATGAGTCCAATCTTTGCAAGGAAGACATGTCCACAGGTGTTGCAGTGTAGGGTGATGTGGTTTGTGCACTACGGGCTTTCTTTTTATGTGCAGCACATCTTTGCTGAGGATGCACATGTCTTCTTTTTCTTCAGAAGTGGCACCATTGAAGACAGCAGATCTTAAGCTAGATCAGTCCAGCGCAAGGTTCTCCCAACATTCTATGTGGATATTGCAGGTTTGGAGGTGCTGTTTGAGATTATCTTTGAAGTGCTTTCTCTGTCCACATATTGTGTGTTTGCCTTGCTCTTATTCACGATAGAAGGGCTGCTTGGATATCTGGTCATCTGGCATGCGGACATGTCCTGCGCATCTCAGTTGGGTTTGGTGTAGGAGCATGTCAAAGCTTGGGAGGTCAGCCCTCTTGAGAATGTCAGTGTGTGGCACTTTTTTCTGCTATTTAATATTAAGAATTCTGCAAAGGCAGAAAGGTGACATTGGTTAAGGTACAGTATCTTGTATGTTCATGATTCAGCAGAGAAGAGCAGTATTGGGATGATCACAGCTCTGTAAGCTTAAAACTTGGTATTAAAGGAGATTAGTCTGTGATTCCAGACCGGTGGACTGAGTCATTCAAATGCAGACATGGCTTTTGACACTCTGCTGTTTATTTCATCATCAATGGTATTATTTTTGTTGACTGTACTGACTAATTATGTGAACATTTCCACTGCATTTAGGACAGAACTGCAAGTCATGATATGTGAAGGATTATAAGTTTTGATTGCTGGTACAGAACTTCAGTCTTCTTGGTACTTAAAGTAAGACTGAAATTGCTGCAGACATTGGAGAACTCATCATTGCTGTCTTGCATTTTCAGTTCTGTTGCAGAGGCAAGAGCATAGCTGTCGGAAAATAGAAGTTCATACATCTCTGTATGGTGTACTTTTGTTTTTGATTGAAATCTTTTAAATGAATAGTTTACCATTGGTTCTGTATTTGATCTCGACACCATCCTTTTCTGTTAAAGATGCATCATGCAGCATGGTAAAGAATATAATGCTAAACAGAGTTAGTGCCAGCACACAGCCCTTTGACACCTGTGGTTATACTGGGAAGGGTTCTGAGAATTCTCCATTGTCAAAGACTCTGGCCAGCATCCCACCGTGAAACTGGCAAATTAGATTTATGAAGGCATTGGGGCATCCAAACTTACTCATAATTTGCCATAGACCATCAACCATAGACGGGTTCAAATGCCATATTAAATGTTATTTGGAGATCTTGGTGCTGTCCTTGACTTTTTTGTTGCAGAAACTGAAAATGTATCCAATGTTCCACAACCATCTCTGACCGCATTGACTCTCTGGATGGAGGCCTTCTTCCAAGTGTTTAATGAGTTCATTGAGTAGGACTCTGGGCAGAATTTTACCATTTATTTGATTACAGAGAGATACCACAATGATTATCACGTTTATTTCCTTTCCCTTTACAGATGTGTATTATTGTGGCATCTTTATAGTCTTGAGATATAATTCCAAAATGAGGAGAGTAGTTTATTTAGGGCACTCAGCTTGAAAGGTCCATATGTTTTGTAGCTTTTGGCTCTTAACGCATTGGCGCCTGGGGTCCTGTTGAATATAGCATGTGCAATCTCCCCTTGTATGATGGGGATGGCAAGGTCTTGATTTACAGGAATTTGTGGGTGACATTAAATTTTTTCCATGTTGACTTCAGAGGAACGATTGAGAATTGACTCAAAGTGTTCAGCTTATGGCTTAAGTATTAAAGACTTTGTCAGCTAAGAGACATGACCCATCAGTTGACGAGATAGGTGATGTACCTAATTGTCGTGGGCCTTATGTATCTCAGCTGCTTTTTTACTTAGCCATGAATCTTGCATTTCACGCAGTTTTGCTTGCACAGTTTTGTGAATCTTTGCAAAAGCTTCCCTTTTTGAGGGACAAAGGGGATCATTTCGATGAGCACATAAAAGTCGATGCCTTTCCTCTAGAAGAACCTTGATTTCCAAGTCATTGTCATCCAACCAGTCCTTGTTCTTTTTTACCTGCTTCCCCAGAGGTTCAAAGCAACTGATTGGGTGATGTCTCTGAACTTTGCCCAAGAGGCCTCAATGTCATCTGTAAGTTAAAAGTCTGACAATTCTCTGTCACGATTATCTGAGAAGGCCTGTGCTACAGATTGTTGCTTGAGAAGTTAGACATTCAGTCTCTTTCGAAATGTAGCCTTTTATGGTTGTCTTTGTGGGATTATACGGATATTCAATTAGCTTAGATAAGCAGGGGTCTGCCAAGCACTCTGCACCACACATGGTCCTCATGACTTTGATATCCAATGTGCCTTCTGGGTGGGTGAATATGTTGTTGATCATGTGCCAGTGCCTCTGCCCTGGTGCATCCATGTTGTTTTGTTCCTGATTGAGAGGGAAAATTGTATTTGTGATGAGTAAGCTATGGGTTGCACATAGTCTGAGGAGGAGGAGGCCATTACTATTGCGATTTCCTATGCCATGAGGACTAATAACTCCTTTTCAGTTGTTATAATCAGTGCAAACCCAACTGTTTAAGTCTCCAAGATAGGAGTAGTTTATTGGCCAAGTTCTGTGTAGAAGGTGTCTTTGGTGTCATCTGAGTTTGTCAGAGTGAGCGCATAGATGGTAAAGAGTGTGATCTGTATTTCTTGCCAATTGGAATCTCAAGGCTCATATTGCCATCGTTCATTTCACTTATCTTAGGGAGACTACTTAGTTTGTTAACAAGATTGTTCTTAATGGCAAAACCAACTCCTGCATCGCGCCTTTGGTCTTCTCCTCTTCCAATCCAGAAGAAAGTGTAACTGTGTTCTTTCTCCATAATCTGTTCAGTTTGTATCTGGATAGTTCATTTGCAGTCAGGGCGACATGTCTTTCAGGTTGTTTTGCTTTGGGGTTGTTAGAGCTTCGATAAGTACACTTCTCATGGCAAGAAGTAGTCAGCTGTTCCAGTCACATTTTATAAACTGTCAATTAAAGTAGTTAATGAAGTAATCCTCTGCATGAAAGTTGTGCAGCTTAGTTTATATTATAATACAATTTCATATTATCTTAATCCTTCATGCACCAGGGACCACTGAAATCGCGGACTCTAACACAACTGTAAAAGGTGACACGGCTGTTCCAAATACTCCTCTTCACTCAGTTTCTTCAGAAACAGGGGAGATGACTACTGCTACACCAAGTGAGTTGATGAAACTCAAAAAACCAAATATCGTCATGCTAATTCGATAAATGCCTAACTCATTTTACCTACTTTGGGTTGGTTTTTTACTAGTGTCTTTGGTTAGGCATACTCAGTTATTTCTAAGAAGTCTTTTATTTGATTACAAAATCCATTTTAAGTCATACCGAAAGGATTAAATCAAATCTAGTATTCGAAAATTGTATTAACAAAAAAAAAAAGTAAAAAAATGAGTGAGGCATATATTGAATGGGCGTCATGATATGGCATATTTCTGACATACAACATGAATTCATACTATCTCTGAATTCAGGTGAAAATCTTTGTTTTAAGGATTAAATCTGGATAAGATGTAGATCTAGCTCTGGGTTTGTACAATGATTTTGGCTGACAATATTATTTTTGTGGGAAAAAAAGAATATGAGAGGAACTTAGAGAACAAGGAAAGCGTGATTTTTTATCCTTCTTAGTTTTGTAGAAAGATGCCGTCATTTGTTCTTGTTCTCCCTTTCTAGAGTGTTGAGGACAGCTTTCTCTCTACAGTTATCTTCATAAGCTTATAAATAGATTTTCATGGTGAAAATAAGGAAGGAATGACAAGATTGTAAAATATTTGAGTGCTTTTGTGGTGTGGAACTGACAGCTCTTTTGAGTAGAGTTTAATTGGACACTTTATAAATCCAATTTAACTGAGTAGGAAAGTGTATAGGTATAATTCTATTTAGCAATGATGTGCAGTGCCTTGGTTTCTTATTTCGTTCACATAGTCAACTACTTTTAGGCTCTTTTACTTACTTGACTTTATATCTCTTGCGTTGTATAGTCATTCAACTGTTCCATCTGGGTTGCTCTGTATGTTACTCTGGTGATGTCCAATTTTCTGCCATGTGTAGCAACTTTTCAAGGTTGGAGATTTAGTAAGAGCGCAGCAGAATCTGGAATCTCTTTAAGTCACATCTGAATGTTGTTATGATTGATGTTTTTTGTCTGCCTATGCATTTTGATTTTTTAAAGTGAAAGTATGCTGGTATTTCATGGTTTCCTGGGATTTTCAGATTTTGCCCAAAACTGTGCCTAACAGCCCCCATTTCTTTCCAAAATTGTGAGCGATAAAGTGACTTCTTCAGTTTTCTTGCATAGATATTTGTTGTTTTTTTTATCTTTGTCGGATATCCAATATTTAAAACTTCATTTTTTATTCATCTAGTTTTGTAAGAACCTGCGTCTCACAGTTGTATAGGAGATTAATTTTTGCATATTATTTTAATTTTTGTTTTTATGTCTTTGAAATTACTTCGCCCATCAATGAGAATATTGCAATAAGGAGGAGGACAATATTGGTTCATGCCACTGTCAATATATTTTTTGTCTCATTTTGGATTAGTCAAACTTCTCTATGCATGTCATTCTATAGATGATTGAGGGTCATACTTTATACAGTCTTCTTCTTAGAAAATTAAAGTAAATTTCAAACTTGGCAAATACCATTGGATTTCATTAGTTGTTTGATTTTTGTTTTGTTTTCTGTTTCTTTGTGTGGCAGTGTGGCTGTGGGGTCAAGGCGTTTGATATATTATCTTGAGGTTCTGAGTTTGAAAACGGGCCAGGCCATTTCACTGTTTAGTTCTTGGGAAAGGCTATTTACTCATATTTTCCTCACTCTACTCAAGTGTTATTGAGTACCTGACCATAGGCAGAGGAGGATCTTGTCAGCATAAGCTAAAGGAAGTGTAAAATAGCTGCATTTCAATATACTCCACTTGGAGTAGAGAAGGTATTTATTAGTGAAAAGCCTGTTGGGGAATATTTGTGCAGTGCTTTGAGCAAATTTAGCCGATTTAACACTATAAATATATATAAAACTTCAGGGGTTTTTGTTTTTCGTTTGGGTTGTTTTTTGTTTCTTTTTT
>JAOWAY010141736.1:0-10650 GCA_028565895.1 Goniobranchus geometricus
ACAAGAGTGCATCAATAACATTATAAAAATTGTTGAGTAAAGTAAAATGTCTTTAGTGACTTCTTAAATGTTGAAATGTTCACAGATTGTCTAACAGGTGCTGGTATTGCATTCCAAACAGTGGGACCAAAAAAAAGTTTTTAGGTTATGCAAATCGACATAAGGAACTTGAACATCTTGGTCATTGCTAAAAACACTCAGGCGAAGACACCTGGAGTTTTTAGGTTATATAAATCAACATAAGGAACTTGAACATCTTGCCGTGACTGGAAAAATTCAGGAGAAGAGAAGCAGGGACAAACAGAGAGTGACATATTTAGAGAGCTTAAATCACTGTATGACAAACAAAAAGCAGAAAAACAATAGCGTGAACTTCTTGAGATTGTCTGAACAGAGAAGTGAATGGCATGTCATGGTTGCCAATGTCTGTCTCAGACCTGATACTTGGTGATGATGATGATGATGATGATGATGACGTTCCACGGCCTATCCAGATTCACATCTCTTTCCAATGACATTTAACTCCCCTGGTCAGCAGCAACACCGAACATTCAGAACAAGTCTTGCCGCCTGTTAGGCGCAAATACATTTTTTTCAGACAGAGGCAGGGCTGTCTTAATGGCCAGGTACTCATTCACACCTGAGTCGAGTGATGTAAGTGGAGGGAAGTGCCTTACCCAGGGACACAACGCCTGTGACTTTGCCGCGCTATTTAGGTTCAAATCCATGCGGTCTTGCACAGTTGTACTGACTGTCGAATGTCCCTTGAGTCTCGACTCCTTCCGAGATGCAATCACCTCTGAGCCATGGATGCTCTTGTCATGGTAACTTTACCTCTCTGTGGAGAGAAGAGTTGGTGGAAGCGAGATACTTATTCACACTTTAGTGAAGTGAGGTAAGCGAAGTGAAGTGCCTTACCTAAGGACACAACGCCCATGCGAGGCTTGAACCCAAATGGTCACGCACACTTGTAAGAGAAGGGTGGGTGGAAGCGAGGTACTCATTCACACTTTAGTCGAGTGAGGTAAGCGAAGTGAAGTGACTTACCTAACTACACAACGCCCATGGGAGGCTTGAACCCAAATGGTCACGCACACTTGTAAGAGAAGGGTGGGTGGAAGCAAGATACTCATTCACACTTTAGTGGAGTGAGGTAAGCGAAGTGAAGGGCCTTACCTAAGGACACAACGACCATGCGAGGCTTGAACCCAAATGGTCACGCACACTTGTAAGAGAAGGATGGGTGGAAGCAAGGTACTCATTCACACTTTAGTGATGTGAGGTAAGCGAAGTGAAGTGACTTACTTAAGGACATAACGCCCATGGGAGGCCCGAACCCAAATGGTCACGCACACTTGTAAGAGAAGGATGGGTGGAAGCGAAATACTCATTCACACTTTAGTGGAGTGCTTTTGCTGCTTTCCAGGGCTCTTCCTTTCTGAAAAAAATTGTCCAAAAAGGATTGATCTGCTGTATCTAATGCACGGCTTCTTCATCTTATCCCTCATTCCAGGTGCTCTAATTTTGCATTCAAGTCATTGTATAAAAATTATGGGGCATGCATTAATTACTGAAAGTATTGCTAGTGCTTTTCGTATCTTATAGAATGTCTAAGCGGTATTTGATCAAAATTGTTACTCATAGTTTTTTTTCCTTTATTTCTTGACAGAGAGGTAAAGAGGTTAACTTTGCTAAAGTGCATGCACCATTCAGCGTTTTGAAGAGATACGCCGACATTTTGAAACTAAGAATGCCCATGAAAGCGGTAAGATGGATCCTGGACACATGAATTAATTCTCCTTTTTAAAGAAGAATATTTTGAATTATTTTCTTGTTTTGGTTTTTTTTTTTTCTATATCTTTTAGCTTTTGAATGTCTCATTTATGTTATAGGGAGAAAAAGGCACAGGAAGCAAAAACTCAACGCCTGTTGTTTTTTTTTTGTTGTTTTTTTTTTTGTCTGTCAATATGAGCACTTCTTTTTATACAGTCTTAAAGACTTTCATTTATTTTATAGGGAGAAAAAGGCACAGGAAGTAAAAACTCAACACTTTTTTTTTTTTTTTTTTTAAATCAATATGAGCACTTCTTTTAATACAGTCTTAAAGACTTTCATGATCAGTATTGTATTTTATTAACCGGAAAATGTTTTTTCCAAAAAGATTTTTCACTCCATTCAGTCATTTAATTTTAAAGATGTTTAAGTATTGGTCATATTTTTAAAATTTCTTTCTTTTTTGTCAGGGAATTTATTTGTTGAATAAAAAATTTATTTTTTTTAAGGAATTTTCTTTTTTTTAACTCTGCTACATTTTTTATTCTTTACATGAGAATTTAAAGCTGAGTGCATACATATGTCAAAATAATATCATTAAGATGGTGTTGCATTGATGTTATACTCTTTTGATTTTAACTTTTTGAAAAGTGAAATTTTGTTGTTGTTGAGATTTAGCAAAGAAGTCTTGGAAATTTGCTGTTTTGGGGGACTTATGCCCTTTGTTTTGAGGGTTGTATCTTAGAGAGAGAGAGAGTAGATGTTCGTGGGTACATTGATGTAAGGATTTGGCTTTTATAATAGTGGAGTTAAATTTGGCTACGTTAACATTACCTCTGTGGAGAGAAGAGTAGATGGAAGCAATATTGATAACAATTTAACAGCTAGCTATGGCATGCTCTACTTGTTTCCCTGACAACTTTGGGTATCTGCATTGAGGTCTTGGGTTCAGTCCCCGCAGATACGCCTTCTTTGCTCCATCCCGGAAATGGTCGCAAACACTTCCTTATCAGATGCTCTTTATTTATATCTAAGTGTTTATTATTCTACATGGAATGGCTCCTGGCTACTTTATTGAGCTAGTGCAACCCTACCCACCTAAGCATCTTCTTCGCTCTGATAATAAACGTCTCTTCATCTCTCGATTCCCAAAGACAATGCTAGGCGAAATCGTGTTTTCCATCAGTTGCTCTAAAATTTGGAAATTTACTCTGAATCGACTCAAGAAAATGGCCACCCAGGTTTCATTAAAAAAAAAAACAACAACAAAAAACCTTAAAGACACATGTTTCTTGAAGGCTTTCTGAGACTTACGATTGGTCTCTTTCTTCACCATATTATGTCATATGTCAACATGTGAAGCTCCTGGAACATCTTTATGGATAGGTGCCATACACATGCATCAAGACCAAGACTAAGGCTTTACTGCCATTCTTTAATTTACTGGAAATTGTATTTTGTTCTCACATTAGTAACTCAATATATTTAGGAACATTAAGTTACATTATTTTTCATTGTTGTTGTTTCAATCAAATTTTAATTCTTGTGAGAAAGAGAGATATATCTATATATATTTATATATATCTATATTATCAAGTATACATTATACTGTCGTATATTTAATTTTTATGTATAATTGTGTGACAATCATTTACCCCTGGATGGTGTGTGTTTCTTATCTTTCATTTTCACTTTGTCCAAAGTAAGGAAAATAATTATTGTTATTTTTTTTAATTCATCCGGAAGGCATGGCGTCTATCACTTGGTGTTTCCGGAATGTGTGTGTGTATCTCTAGACAGTACGATTATTGCATGCTTCTCATGGAGCTGATACTAGAAATTTTCTTTTACTTGATTCTCACAATTGCAAAGGACCCACAAGCATTTAGTCTATTTAGTTTGTAAATCTGATGCAGTTGGAAATTAAAATAACTGCTTAGAGTAAAAATGCTTGCATGTTCAGTTTGATTAAATAACACTGTTGAAGGGTAAGTCAGTAAAAGATGTCTGCATAAAGAACATCAGCCAGGCGATGAAACCATTGACATTAAGGAACCAGTGAGACTCATGCAAATATTAAAGAAACGATAAAGAGAGATGATTCAAATATATATATATTCTAAATGATGTCATTATTTTTGGAAAGATTTTGCAAAGAACGTTTAGATTTTTTTTCTCAGATTTTTTTTTTTTTACATGCATAAGGGAAGTACAGAAAGAGGTGTTAATATTTTCCTCAAAGCCTTACACAGATATGGAACGGAGGCTTGGGATTTAGTTCAAGATGTTAATATGGTTTTTATGCAACTAGAAGTAGACATGGGGTATGTCAGCAAACACTGGCTTGGATGGCAATATTTAGGAATAACTCTGTTTTTCCACTTTGGTTGGCCGTCTTTGTACATTTCACCTTTCCTGGTGACATACATGAACCTTGTTACGTATTTTGGGTCTTTATCATGCCATTGACCACCCATACGTAGAATTGTGATGCACAGGAAGACGTGCAGCCACCTGAAGTCAATCAGTTTTCGGCTTATTAAAACTTTTCAGAGAAACCTGTGGATTTTGGGGTAAATGGGAATTAAGGCCTGATTTAGGTTGCTTAAAATCTGTGGATATTGGGTACAAGGAAATAAGGGAAAATTTAAGATGCTTAAAACCTGTGGATATTGGGACTCGAGGAAATTAAGAATAAATTTGAATTGCCTAAAACATGTGATATTGGGGCAAATGGAAATAAGGAATAATTTAAGTTGTTTAAAACCTGTGGATATTGGGACACAGGGAAACGAGGAATAGTGTAAGTCACTTAAAACCTGTGGATATTGGGACCCCGGGAAATGGGGAATAGTGTAAGCTGCTTAAAACCCATGGATATTTGGACACAGGGAAATGGGGAATAGTGTAAGCTGCTTAAAACCTGTGGATATTGGGACACAGGGAAATGGGGAATAGTGTAAGTTGCTTAAAACCCTTGGATATTGGGACACAGAGAAATGGGGAATAGTGTAAGTTGCTTAAAACCCATGGATATTGGGGCACAGGGAAATGGGGAATAGTGTAAGTTGCTTAAACCCATGGATCTTGTGGGAAAGGGAAATAAGGAATGATTCATGTTGCTTAAAACATTTGCATATTAGGGTACAAGGAAATAAGGAAAAATTTATGTTGCTTAAAACATGTGCATATTGGGGTACAAGGAAATAAGGACTATTTCATGTTGCTTGGGTACAAGGAATTAAGGAATAATTTATGTGCATATTGAGGTACAAGGAAATAAGGAATAATTTACATGCATATTGGGGTCCAAGGAAAAAAAGAATAATTTAAGTTGCTTCAAATATGTTCATATTGGGGTACGAGGAAAGAAGGATTAATTTAAGTTGCTTAAAACTGGTGGACATTATGACACAGGGAAATGAGGAATGATTTAAATTGCTTCAAACCTCTGGATATTGGGATACAGGGAAATAAGGGATAATTTGAATTGCTTAAAACCTCTGGATATTGGGATACAGGGAAATAAGGGATAATTTGAATTGCTTAAAACCTCTGGATATTGGGGCACAGGGAAATAAGGAATAATTTAAACTGCTAAGACCATTTTTTCTCTCAATCACTGCAATTCCACGTTGTCCTTGCTTTAATTGGCTTTTTACTTTGATTATAGATGATGAGAAACTCATTTGGTTTGATTTAGCTCTCCCTCGCAATGTCTTTACTTTACACGCATTTTATTTCCTTTGATTTCATCTCTGCCCCTGCTGATGCTGATGCTGCTGCTGGTGATGTGTTGCTGTGCATCTTTTTTTTTTTTTTTTTTTTTTTATGACCATGACTCTGGGCTTTGATTTTTGGCCTCCCTGTTGCGGCTGATATTTCTCGTGTCTGTCACCCGTATGATGATGTTTTGTAAATGAACAGTCTCTCGCTGACCAGCACATGAAGGATCGGTTCACGGACTGGCAGGTAAAGTATCCTATAAAGCTGGGTTGGGTTTTTTTTTTAATGTATTTTTTTCCTTAGTCATTTTTAGTTTGGTTGGGAGATGTGGGGGGAGGAAGGGGGGAGGGGAAGCACAATATGAAATTGGAGGCTCTCCTTTCATAATCGTTAAACCCGTCATGTAACATATTGCCCATGTGAAAAAAAAAAGTTTTTGCGTTCAGCAAATGCCTGTGTCACATTATCCGCACACCCCATTTGTACCACAGATTTAGATATCTGTTAAGAATTCCCTAATTGCCTGTGATATTCAGTGTTATGATGCACTTAGCATGGTGTGCTGTCATTGCGTGTGTAATTGTATGTTGACATTATTATTTTGAAATGTATTCAATGTTGGGAAAGTTGTAATCTCTGTATTGATGGGCATTAGAATAATTTCACAAAGATCTGAAAAGAAAGATGTTTTTTTCCTACACCAGGGAGGAGCAGTTAAATGTTATTTTTGTTTCGTTATATCTCCAGTGATTTTTTAAACTTTCATGATGGTTTTTTCCATGTCCCATATATATCATTATATAACAGTTTACAAGACTTGTAACACTAAGTGTTCCTTGTATTTTTTTACGTCCTGAAACGGAAATAAAAATTTACCTTTTCTTTTCTTTTTTTTTTTCTCATTACATCTTTATCTTGGTGAAAGCTCTTCAAGTTGGGTTTTTTTTCATTTCCCGCTCAATTCTTATCTTTTGTTTTCTTGGACAGCAATAAAGTGTTGCCAGGATTATGGGCATTTCTCGAACTTAACTGCAAATTTTTATGGCAGTTATAATGAAATTGCCAGTATAATGGGGCATCTGACTATGGTTAAATGCGAATGGCAGTTGTATCAACGTTGTAGTAACCCAGACCTATTGGCCTGAGTCGATCCAGGTTCAAATTCTGGGAATTCGATACCATTGTGATTTGCCCTTGGGAAAAAGTTTTAACACTTATCTGGCTGCTCTCATACCACAAAGGCCAAAAATGAGAACCGGCTGGACGGGAAAGTAAATCCATGACAATCTGCCTGTTTGTTGAGGTAGTGTCTGAATCGGTGCCACGAAATGTAGAATAGATTTCTGGCTCTGACAGACTTCACTTGCCTCAAAGAGGATTTTTATTTTTCTTCTTAACCCCCCCCCCCTTCCAAAAAAAAAAAAAACAAAACAAAACAACAGAAAGATTTTTCTGAATCCATTCACATGTTTTATCAAAACCTTACCAGTTTGTCGAAATATGAAGGAAGGAAATTTCTAAATGTTTTTTCTTCTATGATTTAAAAAAAAAAAATCGCTGAAATACCTTTATGATACTTTGTTGCTTTTTATAGTTCCCATAAAATTTCACTTTTTGTCATAATGTGGCAATTTGCTATATTTGACGTTATTTGCTTCTTGTGCTTTCACAACTAGAAAAATGTGCTCTTTCTCCTGAAATCCACCCCCTTTGTCCAATTGGGGAAGAAACCGCACACAAGTGGCATGAGATGTTCCCGAAAGCCCCCAGTTATTCCCACATCTGTCACACATCAAAAATATGCTCACGTGTGTTCTGTGATTAGTACAGCAAATTTGTACCTTTTAGCCACCTGGCACTGACACAGCTACCACTAGTCAATATATTACTGTGCATGGCTTTTTCATTGTTGTGCGCCGACTCACCACATCATATGAATGGCGATATGTGTATGACTACCAAGTGACCTTCTGTTTTGATTTTTTCTTATTTTTCAACAATTATTTTGCTAGTGTATTTTATTTTCTTTGTGACTACAAAGAGGGACTGAAGCATGGAAATTTATAAACCGTTTTATTTGCGGGTGTTTGACGGAATATGAGCATCGGGAAATCGTTTATGAACTGAAAGTTCTGTCTGAGGGCCAGAAATTTGAGAGGGAAAGCAGACCCAACGGTTATTGTTTATTGCCTCATTGGAACAGGTTGAAAGCCTTTTCGCTGGCAGACTTTTTCTCCTTTTTTTCAGCCAAGAATTTGCAGATATGCAGATTGACTTTGGATATTAGGGCCTGAGGCAGCTGCCAAAGGAAACAATTTTCTGCTCATTGTCTTTCATGTCATCCAAAACCTCACTAACCAACTGCATTTATGACGGTGTATTTCATCCCTTTCGCAATCAAAATTTCATTTTTTGTACGCCTTGAATTTCATGCTGCTTTATTGATATTTATGTTTTCTTTTTTCTTTTTTCTTCTTCTTCTTTCATGATTTGGTTGTACGTCTTTTTTAAGGCAAATGATGCTCAGTGGGTAAGATGGTGTGACGTATACGTAATATCCTCTCCTTGTTCCTTATCTTCCACTTTCCTAGAGTACACTCGGGCATAGTGCCGTTTTTACGTATGTTTGTGTTTTTAGACGTCAAATCAAGGAGTTGCCGTATCAGACCACAGCTTGCCAGGTCCGGGACAGAATCTGGCTTGCTCTGGGTCCGTTACAGCAACTCTTATCTGCCGAGTTATGAGAACCTTTTTTTAAGGATTGAACACGGCTTTGCATTGCATTTTTATTTGTAGGATTGTTTGAAAGATCTAGAACAATTGATGCGTCTGCCATTTTTTAACAAGGTTAATTCTCATCAGGGTGTCCAGCAAAGTTGTAAAGTTGTAAACTGTTAGTAAATTTGATATAATGATAATAATGAGATCATTCATGTAGCACTTTTTACATGAGGTCTCAAAACGCTTTACAATTGTAGAAATGTACATTTCATTATCATAAGAACAATAATAAACAAAGAACCAAACAAATAAATTAATTAACAAATAAAGCTTCGTCGCTCTCTGCATGTCTCATGGATTGGGGTAAACTATCTCAAGTGTTTGGACAATTTGCTGAAGGCTCTGTCACTGTATGTTTTTAATTTTGTCATGGGAACTTTGATCCTTGTGATCTTAATTGCCTTAGTGGGTCATATGCGCTTCTAATTTCTTTGAGATAAGCAGGAGCTGATGGTTTCCGTGAGGGGAGACAAAGTAAGGCAGTTTTGTATTTGAACTAGGCCTTAGAAGAGTCTTCATATGCTGGTAGAAAAGGTAGTAGACGGTAGTAAATTTGATATGCTGGTGATAAAGGTAGTAAATGGTAGTAAATTTGATATGTTGGTAGTAAAGGCAGTAAATGCTAATAAATTTAATGTGCTGGTAGTAAATGGTAGTAAATTTCATATGCTGGTATTAAAGGTAGTAAATGCTAGTAAATTTGATTGTTGGTAGTAAATAGTAGTAAATTTGATATGTTGGTGGTAAAGGTAGTAACTGGTAGTAAATTTGATGTGAATGAAGCAAATGGTAGTAAATTTGATATGCTGGTGGTAAAGGAAGTAATGGTAGTAAATTTGTATGAAGATAGTAAATGGTAGTAAATTTGATATGTTGGTATTAAAGGTAGTAAGTGGTAGTAAAGTTGATATGCTGGTGGTAAAGGTAGTAAATGGTAGTAAATTTGATATGTAGGTAGTAAATGCTAGTAATGGTAGTAAATTTGATATATTGGTATTAAAGTTAGTAAATTGTAGCAAATTTGATATGCTGTTAGTAAAGTTAGTAAATGCAAGTAAATTTGATATGCTGGTGGTTAAGGTAGTAAATGGTAGTAAATTTGAATTGAACCTCATAGTCTGGTTGGAAATGACTTGTAATCACTACGATAGTGTTTTAGAATGACTATAAGGGACATGTTCTGTTTCACTTAAATTTCATCCCTTTTTGTATCCATTGAACAAGGAAATTCCAAATTTTTCCTGTTTCTATTGACCTTTTATTTTCATTCCAATTTGGTAGCAAGTCTTTTGATGAATGGTGTATGAATTTAAAGTGGGATATTGATGAAGGGCTTTGCTTTTTCATTGTCCAGAAGATTCGATAAAATGACATTAAAATTTCATAGGTAGTAATTTTTCTTCAAGGTAGATATAGCTACACTCTGTTTTTGCTGGACACCTTGCTTGTTAATTCATGGCAAAATCCTGCTGCGTCTTCTTCTGATGAGTACTCTTTGTGATTCATTTTAAGAATTGTGATCAGCATATCTAAAGCATCAAAAAGAATTTAAAGTGCCAATGCAGAGAATCACCTGCCGTTTTGCCCAATAATCCTTATTAAAGGTTTTGCTTTTGTTCATTTTTGTTCCGATCTTGTTGTAAAGCATCACCTTTATAGTTTGTTACCCTTTAATAAACTGAACCATTAACCCAAACCATAGAAATGGATTAACATGCTGGTCACATTCAGGTGATGAAAAATTGTATTCAACTACAATATGTTTAGATTTTTGTCTCTGTGAATCATTGCAAATTATTTTTCGTTTTGCTTTGGAATTTTGTTTCTCCTTTTGCGTTTTAATTTTTGGATATCTGAATATACAGAAATAACGTAGCTTTGACTTTAACACAGAATGCATTTTTTAAAACGTTGCCTTTTTAATGTTGAGGTATCTGAATATACCAAATAAAGTAATATGTGATGTCTGGCTTTGATTTTAACACTGAATGCATGTTTTAGATTTGTCGCCTTTTAATGTCTGGATATCTGATTATACGGAAGTGAGATGAATGTCCAGCTTTTTGATTCTAGCATAGAATGCATGTTTTATATAATTTGCCTTTAAATTTTTGTTACAAGTCGCAACCCAGGGAAATGAGGTGCACGCAGATTTTTTTTGTTTTTTTTTAAATGAATTGTATCCACTTTCAAAGGACAGTGCAATCATACCGACAGAGGTCGTTGGCCTTGACTGAAACTGTGCCTTGAAATTAAGTGTCATTATGTACTGTGTCATATTAAAATTGAAGTCATAAATGGTAATAGAAAATACAAAAATCGGATTAAGATTTTGAGGAAGTAACGAAAAAGCAACATGAAATACAAAAA
>JAOWAY010141847.1:0-10648 GCA_028565895.1 Goniobranchus geometricus
ATGGTGGTAGAGTGTCTGTCTTTTTATCATCAACATCATCAAGACGGATATCTGTCTTGGAGATGTGATGTAAAATTCTCAGTCCAAAGGGTGGAGTGTCCTTGGACGTTTCAAAAATTTCAAGTGCTGAACTGTTGAAAATACAGTTATAAGCTGGATTTTCTGGAAGCGATTTTAATTTTAACACGTAATTCATGGCGAGTTTAATGCAGCGATGTGACAATGATGTTTCATCAGCCTCAACGTACAAACTTTTAACAGGTGACGCTTGGAAGGCGCTAAGAGCGATTCGGAGACCTAGGTTGTGTATTGGATCAAGTAGTTTCAAAGCGTATTCTGGAGCTGAGGCATATACAATACTTCCATAGTCAAGTTTTGAGCGAATCAAGGCGCTGTACAAACAAAGCAGTGTTGTCTTATCCGAACCCCAGTCCGTATGTCCGACTACTCGAAGGCTATCCATGGCCTTTTGACAATTCAATTTTAATGCTTTTATGAGTGGAATGAAAGATAATTTTGCATCAAAGGTCACTCCAAGGAATTTGGTATGAGAAGCCACCCTGATGTTTGTGTTATTTAAAGTTATATGGCGTTCTTGGTAAGAATTTCTCTGTGTGTTAAAATCGACACACACAGCTTTTGTTGCTGAAAATTTGAAACCGTTGTTCATTATCCACTGTTGATGGCGAAATCATCGACGAAAAGAGAAGTGTTTGCATTCGGATTGACAGCCTTGACAATATTATCTATCTTAATGTTGAAAAGAATGGGCGAGAGGATGCTCCCTTGAGGAACACCTGCCTCTTCAGGAAATTGATCTGATAAGGTTTGGTTTAGTTTTACTTGAAAATTTCGATTGGACAGGAAATCGGAGATAAAAAGAAGGAAGTCTGCCATGAAAGTCGACATCATGAAGACCTTTCAGGATACCATGTCTCCATGTGGTATCGTACGCTTTTTCCAAGTCAAAGAGGACGGCGATGACTTGTCTTTTTCATGCAAAAGCTTCACCAATACAACTCTCGAGTGTGACTAGGTGGCCTAAAGGGCTATGGTTTTTCCGATTGGTTAGTGAGTTCCGAGACTCTAGAACCCATATCAAGCGGTCATTGATCATACGTTCCATTGTCTTACACAGACAGCTCGTAAGAGTTATTGGTCGGTAATTGATAGGATCCGTATGATCTTTTCCCGGTTTGGGAATTGGGATAATATTTGCTTGTTTCCAGGTGTCTGGAATCTTTCTTGTTGTCCAAATGAGATTAAAAATGTCTAAGAGTATTTTTTGACAAGGATCTGGAAGGTGAATCCGAATTAAAATGAGTAACAGTCTGGTCAAGTAGGAGTTGGACCATTTAAGAATCCCATCTGGACAGTGTTATAGTAAAATAATGATTTAAAATGAGTAATAGTCTGGTCAAATAGGTGTTGGACCATTTAAGAATCCCATCTGGATGGTGTTATAGTAAAAATGTTGAACATAATATTGTTTTTTTTAATCTCCTGTTAAATGTTGACTGGAAGACATACACGGTTTGGCCTTTTCACCGACAATATATATATATATAGACATACATATACATATACACAATAAACTCATAATACGACGATACCATATATTATATCATTGAACTAAAATGAAATTTATTTACAAGGCTTCTATTTTCAACCTACTTCTGTCTTCTTGCCACCCATGAAATTCATCAAACTTTTGGCAGCCTTTAAGGTAGAAGCACCTGTGTCCACATAAAGTCGGATGCGGTCAGTGAAAATATCACAAATGGTGTGATCTCCTTTGTCTGTTGGGTAGGCTAAGAAGCTGAAGACACCAGTATATTCTCTTCCTTGGTTATCATGTCTGATCCAGTGTGGAGCTGAAAGAAAAAAAATTATCTTGACGAGAACAAGACTAGAGAGGAAGCCGCACATCGTGTGCGTGTTGGTTTAAGACAATTCATTTTGCATGTAATAAAAAGGGGCACATATATACTTATATAAAAAAAACAACAACCTAAAGCCAACCTTAAAACTTTTGGCAATATAGCATTCTCTTGAATAGGACCCACTACATGAAAATCACTTACTTTGTCCCTAGGATCAGTAATACAGTAAGGAACTCTAAAAGCAACTCAATGCATATATCACCTTTAACAAAATATCCCTCTTGATCTTGTTCATCATGTCGTATTTAAATGGCATAATCACTTTAACTAGATGTACATTATGCAATGTTTTCGTCTCACGTTTTACTTTAGATAGTGAATATCAATTTCCTTCTAGGCGGTATGTTTGTGATACTTGTAGCGCCAATAGTTATGTTTCACCTGTCCTTGTAAATCACCTTGATATTTTGGTGAAATGGTGAAAGGAGCTTTATATAAATGAAATCTTATTATCATTGACCATAACACTTGCTGAATAAAATCAAATGAAAATAATTGCAATTAAAGCCAAATTGCTAAAGTTGGTTCACAACAAGATATGGATTCTAGATCATATTCACTTGTGACTTTTCATGACCACAGAATGGACAAGTGTATGCTATTTTCACAAATAGGCTCTACTCTATATAAGGTCAATTCTTATTGAGGTTACCCTTAGCCCTGACAATTACCTCAAATATTAAAACAAACCATGTCACGACTAATTTATCAAAGATCAATGACTAATATGTTGGGTTTTTCTTTCAGATAAGTTTGATGATTCATTGAAAAGATCAGTCAAGTAAAACACAACAGAGGACATTTACCTGACTTAGCCTCCTGTTTGCTTGCATCTGTCAGTCTTAATATGCAAAAGAAAAAAAAAAAGCAAATCAGGAAAAAAATACACGTGTGATTCATTTAACAAAAATAAAATTTGCAAACATGAAATATGAAAAAAAAAAAAAAAAAAAAGACAGATGCAAAGCTAATTAACATATAGTTTCAATTCTTTTTTTCTTTTTTTTTTAATCACTAACAAAGAATTACATTTTGCTTTACAATCTTGTGCATTGGGGTATTGGTTCCCATGATGATCTTCCTCCAGCCTTCTGTAGCCTGACGTTTCGTACTTCGTCTAGGAAGGATACATTTTCTATTTGGTGCCTGTTTGTAGATATCTCTTTTGAATCATTTTTCCCCCTTTTGTATGCAGGTGATTAGCCCACTGTACTCAAGGTAGGTGATTGGGCTGTCACTTTAGGGCCTCCTACCAGGTCTTGCAATTTTCTGTCAGGGTTCACTCCCTTAGCTTTTGATCAGTCAAGACCTACCTGCAGGCAGTAGGAAACATTTCGTTCACTACTGCTTTTTGATTATTCACAAGTGACTTCAATATTTTGAGGCCTTCCCTATCCACAAGCTGCAGACACACCTAGTGGTTGGTTGGCTCCCCTATAGGCTTTACAATGTGAGAAATATCAATAATACATTACTAAAGAGACATGAATTGTGTTCTCAAAACAAGTAAATCAATGTTTAAAAAAAACAACCCAGTTTCATTCTTTTAACAAAGGTCCTCAGCTTTTATGAAAGTCATCTTGTTTCTATGACAATTATATAGGGAACCCAGTTCAACAAAATCTAGCCAACTTTACATGTACAAATGTTCTTACCCATCAATTTGACCATTTTGACTATCTGATGCAACACAATATTCAACAATACACTGACTCCGTCGCTTCTTCTTAAACAGGTGGGCAAGCATACAGTCTGGAATACAAGTGTTCCATAAAATGATGTACATATAAATGTAAAATATTTCTGTGAAGCAATATGAAGATAAGCTATAACATCATTTAACCATTTTATAATTTGACAATTCCCATCCCCTATGGACCATTAGTAATCGCCTGTCCTCAATGAAGGCATAAAGGTTCTGGGAAAAAAAGATAAATATAACCTGATACGAAATCCTACATTAGACATTAAATAGATAAATGATAAGACATTACCCATTTTTATTTCCTTAACTGTGAAGGAGACATTAGTGCTTGCTTTGAGTGTTTAATAGTACGGAATGGTCTCCAAACCCCTTTCCTCCTTTAAAACAAAACTCAGATTCCATTTGTTCCAGACAGAATTTTCATATAAAAATCTTATTATTATACACCTTGAAATTGATTGATTTTGTGATTGTGTAATAATTTGGTGATGAAAATTGTTATGTAATTGAAACCAGTTTGTGTTTTCAAATATTTACATGCATATAAAAGGAAAAGATAGTCTGCCTGATGATCTCAGAAATCGTAGTCAACAATACCATCCTTGAAAAAGGACAACATTTTAAGTATCTAGGCTCCATGAAGTCTTCAGATGGAACATGTTTAAAAGATGTCATGGCCAGGATTGCTATGGCAAAAGCTAAGATGATCCAGCTGAATAATAGATATGGAAAGATAGAGGTATTGCCATCAACCTAAAGCTGAAAATGTTGAAGTGCCTCATCTGGCCAGTTCTCATGTATGGATGTGAGGCATGGACTCTGAGAAAGAAAGAGGAGGACAAGCTCAAGGCAGCTGAGATGTGGCTATATAGGCAACTCCTGAGTATCTGTTGGCAAGACAAAAGAACCAATGAAAGTGTTTTGCTTGAACTGGGTACAGAGAGGAGTCTGATGAATGAAATAAACAAAAGAAAGCTCAGGTACATCGATCATACCATCAGAAGCCAGAAGAAAGACCTCATGTCTACAGCACTGATGGGCAGAGTGGAAGGCTGCAGAAATAGAGGAAGACTGACAATGTCACTGATGGACAACATCACGACAATTACTGGGCTGTTTCTTGGCGGGGTCGTCCACAGAAGTCAAGGCCGACAAGGCTGGAGGGCTGTTGTGGCATCCATTGGAGGAGCAACCATCGAACAGGGTGTTGTGGACGAGTCACGAGTGAGTGAGTGAAGCCGGTAGGCAACATGCCTTATCCAAGAGAACTTTAGCGGTCAAATGATATTAGTCCAACTTTCCCATCTGCACCATGTGAGCACTCCAGTGACGTTATCACGTTGGAAAGCAATAAAATCTTGGTGAGCTAAACAAGCCACCATGATAAGCCATTATACATTTGAGTAGATTGTTCATAAAATGAACATGCCATATAGAATGCAGGATTCTAGAGCTTAGGGACTACATGAAGTTGCATTTTTCAACCTTAATTAGAAATTCATTTATATAATTGCTCAGCTACTCTGAGTCAGTCAGCCCATATGACAACTAACTGTCTTTTGTCAATTTTTTTATGATAGGAAAACTGCATTAAGAAAACTTCAGTAAGGATTTAGTTGCTGACAGAAACATACTACAGTGAAACACGTTTAAACACACGTTCTTAGGACTGGTGGTTTTATTTTGGTTAAAACATATTTTGGAAAATGAACATTTCATTTTTCTGGCCCCAATGTTTAAAATGAACTACCTTTTGAAGTCCAAAAGAATGAATCGCTGCGGGCATTTGAAAATAAACTAAAACACCTTGAAATGGTCAAAGGGCAATGTATGTGTGTGTGTGTGTGTGTATGTGTGTGTGTGTGTGTATGTGTAGGTGGATCAGTGTGTATGTGTTGCAGTGAGTTTGCCTTTGTTGAGACAAGACCAGATTTTTCATGTAAACCTTACACAGTCCCTGATTCAAACCCGCACCCTGATGGCATCCACACTCAAGTCTCATTTAGTTTTTCACTCAAAATTCTTGTAAATTGAAACATTTCTAGTAGCCTTTGTGTTCATTTTGCCTCTTTTGACGATAGTCAAAAACATTACGGATCTGCCACACAAATGCAAAAAAAATACAAGGTAGAACACATAGGCTACTACTTCTAGAAATATTTAAGCTAATCGATGTATTGCAACAATGTAAAAGTTAAAAAGACAAAATAATTGATGGGAAGATTTTTAAAGTTTCTAATATTGCTTATACTCTTGCTCTCACACTCCTCAAACATGCCGATAGGTTAAAGTTCTGACTTAAACAACCTCTCACCATAAAGAGGTTATATATATTTATTTCTCAGTTATATCGTATTGATTATAATATGTAATATTCTCGCCTCACAACTAAAGTAAAACCTTATTATGCTCTAAAAGGGGAATGGGTTAAAAAATGGTGGAAGCTGGGATGTGGCCTTCAAGTCAGATGATAGAAAAATTCTTAAAGAATAAGCAAAAACAACACAAACATATATCTAAAATTTAACCCTTAGTTGTCTCATTATACTCAAGGTCAAACTTCCACTAATCATTTGTCTTGCCATATTAGACTTAAGGTTGAGAACGGTTTGGATCTAAAACACAAAGCAAATGCAGAAAAATGCCAAGCCAATAATTATTGGGAGTGATTTCCCTTCTTTTGTGATGCACTTTTGCTTTTGCCTGAAGTTTTGGGGGCCGATACTCCACAATTTCAAAAGTTTAGGGCTAGTTTTGAACTGTTGGTCTAGGTTATGCCTAGATTCAGATGACAATGATACTATTAATCGCTGCAAATCAGATTTTTGGCAAGATGGAGATGAGAGTCGTGACAAATTATGGTAAAAAAAGGTGTGATCACGCTATTCTAGATCTAGATGTGGATTGATGAGACTCATACAATGACAATGAAATGCTTGAACTCTAAGGTAGAATCAAAGGAGAAGGCCTGGCAATGAAAGAACTGATTTGGGTCAGGAATGTTTGACCTCTTTGTATACTCAGATGCATCAGTGTTGGTCAATCCTTCAAAATGGTCTATTCTGAAAATTTTGTGACGTTATCTTGTGTTGTTTGGCCGATATGATATCATTCCTTATCACAGTCATTTTCTCATGTGCCTCTTAAAATTGGTGGCAAAGGGCATGAGTTTGTGCCTGAAATGGATGGCAATGTAAGGCATTAGTAAAATCCAGGACACACTTATGAGATGCACGCCAAGAATAAACATCCACTTATCAGACAAGATATAATTAGTGTGAGGTTACATATTTATTTATTTAATTAAAGTGCTAAGTTGGAGGTAACAAAAAATGTCCTTGGATGCCATTTTACCGTGCTTGGTTCACATTTTTTCAACAATTGCAGCCACAAGACGCTCTAAGTCTTGACTTCTTTGTTTCGCTGCTGCGAGAACTTCTGCATGGTTGGCTGCTGCGACGGCATCATATTCTTGGATGACAATGTTTGTGATGAGAGACATCCCCAACACCCGCATGCCGCAGTGGACTGCTGTCAAAACCTCTGGCACTGTGCTCATTCCTGCAATGAAATAGAAAGTAATGTGTGTTAAGTTGTATACTCTGCAGGGGATCTAAAATTCTTCATTCAGGCACTGTACTCATTCCTATAATGAAATAGAAAGTAATATAAGGTAAGTCATATACTGTACAGTGAAGCTAAAATTCTTCATTCTGGCTGTTTATATGTTGACAAACATGCTAGACACGGTAAACAGAATGCATGAAAATTAAAGATGAAAGTAACATGCCAACATATTTTATTCTATTACTCAAAAGGCAAGGGCTTTACTCGGCTTCAATTTTAACACAATAATGTTTATTTTCATATATTTTGTCCGAAAATGGTTTCTTCCTTTCAGGCTGAGCAATTGAGCATGTTTTACCCCATGCCAGGCAGATTTTCTTTTGTTGAGGGTGACTCTCACCACAGTTTGATAACATGTTGGCTGGTTTGGGGTTTGATGATGGTTTTGTGGTATGCCCACTGCCTCCACCTTTTGTTCTTGCAACTTTGTATTCATTTCTTTGACATGTAGTGTTGATTGTTCCAATGCTCGACAAATCTGGACTGTTTTATGGAGATCTGAGTCAGCTTCTCTCAACAAGCTTGTATTGTAGTGTCTTCTCAACAGTAAAGACTACTTTGTCTCTAGGCATTCTATTTTTGTCCTTGAAATTGCAAGAGCTTGCTATGGAATTTAATTCTATGACAAATGCATCAAATGGAGATATCAACGGAGGGCTCCAGAAATGAAAAGATTGTAGTATTTCATTTCTTTTGGGGTTACAGAATTCTTTCCATTTGTCCAGGACTTTTTCTGGATCCTGTCTATCTTCTTTGTCAAATGTCAACTGGTCAATCACTTCAACCACTGCTGGACCAGCAATATGAAGGATAGTTGCAGCCTTTCTTGCGTTGTCTTTCTCGGATACCCCAGAGGCTATCACATAAATGTCCAAGTGTCATTTCCATCTGCAAAAATTCTCCCCAACATTAACTTCACAGTTCTAGAGGAGGGGGAAGGTAAATTTTGCTTCAGCCATTTTGTTACCACTTGGCAATGTGCAGACCAGTGAAGAAAATACCTGAGAAGGACAGACAGTGGCGCTAACAGGGCCAAGAGGTTCTGGTTCTGTAACACACTGTGGCAATCAGTTCAAATCAACAAACTTTACCAGATTATATGGTTTATTGGATTTTTAAAAAGAGATAACTCTTGCAGTCACCATGGAGTCCCACATACACTCATTTGGCTCCCTTGGCTAGTTTCCGAGCGTGACCTATATAGGATGTCTGTACGACCCGCACTTGATGTCCTAGATCAACATTGGTAAGGCCGCACTTGATGTCCTAGATCAACATTGGTAAGGCAGTGGAGAGTGGGTTCAGGTCATTTGTTCCCTTACTCTTCTGTCCGCCATCATGTTTATATTTCGGCAAACATGCTGGACACAGTAAAACATGAACATTAGAGATGAAAATAACATGCCAACATTTATTCTATTACCCAAAAGACAAGGGACTGTACTCTGCTTCAATTTTAACAACATAAACATTATTGTGCGACTCTCGATTCGCATTATTAATGAATAATAATATACATGTGATTTAATAACAATAACATATTAAAACTAGCGCGATGCTCATTCCTATAATGAAATAGAAAGTAATATAAGGTAAGTCATATAATATACAGTGGAGCTAAAATTCTTCATTCTGGCACATTTAATGGGTGTATTTTGGGTACAACTTTGGAGCACACAAACTCATTCCTACTAACAGCTGTATGGATCCTGAGCACAAACATAAATAAGTATTCTTTTACAAAATGTCTTACTTGCATTTTTGACAAATGCATGTGTTAAATTTCATTGATAGCATTTACTATTTTCCATTTGTTATATAAATTATCTCAATTTTGTTGAATTTCCACCTAATTTGAAATGATATAAAAATGAAATAGGATGAAAAAACAAAGAAAGATAGAAGCCTCTATTAAAAAAAAAAAAGAGAGAGTTTCTGTCTGCTATGATTTTAAAACATATATGTCTAATCCCTTGAAACCAATACCGAAGGAGGAGTGAGAGAATGTGAAGAAGGAGAATAAGAATGGAAGGAACAGTTGATAGCAGTGATGATGAATTTTAAAATATTTCTTGTGACAATGCCAATCAAGAAAACTGCACAGGCAAGTTTCTAAACTGTTGGGAATGCCTTCAAATAAATCACAAAGAAGCAAATTATGCCAAAGACCCATAAACTGTTTTATACTTAAAATTGATTTGAAAAGAAAAAGGGGCCATAAGTTTGATATTGAATAATTTTCAGACTTTCAGGGTTTCTTAATTTAAAAATACAGTGAAGCTTTATTTCTAAACAGCGCAAAAGTAATGCTTTTTGTCCTATGAAACCTTTAGCCATTTTATTTTTTCAACCTGAGACCGTCTATGCAGTTTATATACCAACCAGAGTTTACTGCTCACAAAGTACAACCAGGCAAGGTCCATTGCAATAAATATTGAAAGGCAATTTGAAATGAAGGATGGTAAAAGAAGATAACGAATTTGACATAACATTCCCTGTAACATAAACAGTAAAGTTGATCAAACATGGAATGAGAGAAAAGACAACTTAAAAAATGAACAGTTCAAACTGAATAAACATCAGGAAACTACGAGCAGTTTTTGTTTACCCCAACTACCAGGGACTCGGCCACATCAAGAGTAAATAATAGAAATTGAAAACTTCAAATTCATAAAAAGTTCAAACGGAAAAGCATGGAAATAAAAATGCAAACCCAAAAAGTTTGAAGGTCACCTCCTGCAAATTACGTTTGAAAATATGTTCGGAGATGATATGATTGGTAAAACTTATGGACTTACATCAAAAGTAGGAGTCAAGATCATACAGGTATTATAATGGTTAATCCTTTGGCACTTGTAGCTTTAAGATCCAGAATAATTATAAAGATGTTTTATCGTGAAAGAAACACATCAAGGAATGCTTACTTGAGAGAGAGTGAGAATAAATTATGTAAGATAAGATACATCTTTATTGTCCAAAAAGGCACATTGACTTGGTGGTGCATAAGTGATGTAATACTACTACTACTGCTACTACTACTACTATTAATAATAATATAATACTGATGATACAAGCAAGATTAAAACCAGTGATGCCAATTAAATAATAATAAAGATGTTACTGCTAGCGATGATGATATGGATTATGGTGATAATGCTGATGATAACGTTGATGATGAGGTATGTCTTATTGACTTCTCTGTTCTTGGTTTTGTTGCAGAGTCAAATGTAAGGGAACAGGAACTTCAGATTTTCATTTCAGTGGAACAAAAAGCCAAAGCTTTAGAGACAGATAATGCATTCAATGATCAATTTCAAGAGTCTCCTCTCTCTCTCTCTCTCTCTCTCTCTCTCTCTCTCTCTCTCTCTCTCTC
>JAOWAY010141957.1:0-10647 GCA_028565895.1 Goniobranchus geometricus
ATTTTAAACTAGCACTTTTTGTATTTTGTTCCATTTCAATCAATTGCTCAAAAGAAATATCGTCGGTGAAAATGCCAAACCGTGTTTGCCTTCCAGTCGACATTTAACAGGAGATTAAAAAAACAATATTATGTCCAACATTTTTACAATAACACTGTCCAAATGGGATTCTTAAATGGCCCAACACCTACTTGACCAGACTATTACTCATTTTAATGCATTATTTTGTTGTTATTTACTCGGGCCGACTTAGACAGTTTGACCCGCCAATGGAACATGTTCGGACTTTCACGGACGATATATAGGACGAGCGTTAATAAACTTTTATAAAGTCAACTCTCTTACTGACAACTGTTGCCTGAGATGATGTATGCTAAATCCTCTAGTACAATTGGTGTAAACTGGACCAGGCAATGCAGCATCAGACATTTATATGAAAGCTAAGAAATTTGAACCTTTGATGCATTCTTCAAAAATTCTATTCAGATACCTCTTAATATTTTTATACAATTGAATGTTACAAATATAATTTTGCCCAACATTTGAAAAATAGAGAGAAGACATCATAAATCTTAATTCCATGCTCTTACAAAACAAACCCTACAAGTTTGCTGAAATTAACGGCTGAATCTCCTCTTGATTCAGACACTGAAAAAGTATATATTGAATTTTAATTGAGGCTTAGACCTACATTTCCATTGCTCAACAATCAACATATCCTTATAAGAAAAGTCAACCTTGAATATCAATGCACAACATGAAGACAGAAAATACAAGTTTAAACAATGAGCCCCACCTTGTCATTGCCCTTGAAGTAGAAGTGTACTGAGACTGTGAATCAGCAAAAGTATACTCAGTAACATCAGAGAAGGTGAGAATTGTTCCTCGACTTGGGGGTGGCTCAGGAATTCCATCATCACTACTCTTTTTATTGCTGGTCTCTTCAAAAGGAATGGCTGAAGAGAAAAAAAGGAAAAATATCTTTTTCAGTTAACTTCTTATATAACAAAATAAACTGCATAGTAATGCTGCTATTATCTAAACTTTAGTTCAAACTTCACAAGTTTCTTTTAATTTTAACCAACCTGAATTTTGAGAAATATTTTCATCTCTTTTTTGGCACATTAAGTTTGCACCAACAGGAATGCATATCTTTACGAGTCATCTTAAGGAATCACTTGTATCAATGGTGAAGTAAGTCAGCAAAAATCATAATTACCAAAAATATATTATGAATATCTGAATATATATATTTGTTTTTCTTTTTCTTTTTTTTTATTTTCTCTTTTTAAAGGATGAATGGTTTGCAATAATGCTATAAGTATAGTGAAGATATAAATACAAAACCAAAACAATGAGCATTATTGCACAATGAGGATTTCATTATCTCTTATCATGTAACTTCATGTAAATAAACAAATATGAATAAATAATTCTAAAATAGGCAAAGATTAAGTTAATTGCAAATTGAATCTGGCCTAATATTTAAAAAACTTTGCATCTATTTTCATCATTTCTCACCATCTTCTACAACAAAATCAGCCACATCCCTCTCTGAGAAAATGTTGTCACTATTTTGAAGGGCTTTTACCCACATCTCAGCCTGATTGTCGGGATCAATAAGCAGGGGCCAGCAATGTTTGCGATTGTGACAGCAAACCCTCATCATCAAAGCATTTTGGACCTGAACAAAACATTACAAAGAACATGATATGAAACTGTTTTGGCCTCTCCATATGAACATTGAGTTAAAAAAAAAAGAATATTGAAAGCATACATCTTCGCCATTGCTCTCTATGGATGTGAAGCGGGGTCACTCCACCAATCAAATTACATTTTTTTTTTTTAATCTAAGCTTTTGAAATTTTCTGCCACAGAAAAGTTTTACGCATTTCATAGAAACAGAAAATAAAAATGAAGAAATAAAAAAACAAATGGAGGTAGAATCTGGGCAGTTATTCAATCACATCAAAAAACCAAAAGCTTTAATTTTTTTGGAATATAAATAGATATGAGTCTGGAAAAAGAATGATGGAGGGTACAGTGAATAGAGAAAGATCAAGAGGAAACCATGACAACATTGGATGGATGATGTTGGAAGTTGAATGGGAATGAGTGTGGAAAAAGCAAGTCAACTTGCCATGGACAGGAAAGGAAGCAGCTACACCTCAAAGGATCATCCATCATGTGGACTTAGGATTTTGCCGTAGTGGGAAGCAAGGTAAATAAGGCGAGGTAGTACGACCATCTTTTGATATTATAAAAATATTAACAACTAAACAGGGGATAAGAAAGAGGTACATTTCTTTGGACATTGTCACCTCATTTTTAAGTTTCAGTCATTTGTTGTACCATTGTTCAGGTAGTTGTACCCTACACATGGCCCTATGAGGAACTCCTTAATTAACGTCAGGAGTGAAAGCTGCTGAGAAGAGAGAAGGCAACATACAGTTGCCAGAATGCAGGGATCGTAAAGAAAGACCTATAAATATATACAGGGATAAAAAGGTGCGTAAAGATATGTTTCAAATCTTTTGAAAAAATCTCTCACTCAACATCTCTTTAACTTTGTTATAAGAGGTTACAATTTTCATGTTTAATTCATTTGCATAACTTCTTGACTTTTTGTGATCTTTCCATATCCAAGAAGACAAGGCATGTAAAACCAAACTCTTCTATTACTCATTGGGCACAACCTATATATTTTCATTTATTCATATTGATCTCCTGTTGTTGAGACCAGCTTGTAAATTATCAACAATGAGTCTGAAATACACCTACCGCATGTAGATCAGTTGGAAGATGTTGCATGCGCCAGTTACTCAATTCATCAAAATCAGACAGGATTTCTTGAAGACTAAAATTTGGTCTTGTAGGAATGGGTCCATGCTCATCTTCATCATCTGAATCATCCATGAATTCTTCTTCTGGGACAATACTTTCCATAGTGTCAGTTTTCTTTAGTTCATTCTTGTAGAACTTGCTACTGTCATACACAGCAGACATATACTTGAATGTTTTCACCTGAATTTATAAAAAAAAACCCACAAGAATCATGACTTGGATGCTTTAAGAGTAACACTTGTGTTAAGTTATCAGAAAAAAGAAAAAACAGGCTCACTACCTTTATGAAAATTAATAGCATGTGATAGGCTGTTTATTTAATTCCAACATTCCTTTCTTGTGCCTGGAAACAGTAATAAATTTTGCAGCCATACTTACTTGAGGATGTGATGGTAAATTAGAGCTCACTTCACTGCGGTATGTCTCAGCAACATGGGAACCTGAAGCAGCCTCACTCATGTCACCGCCACTTCCTCTCCTCCCTTTCACTTGTCCATCACTTTCTGTTAGGAGCTCTAAACGGGCTGTCACACAGTAAGGCTCTCTTTCCATGAATTCCTGGGCACTGACAGTATTTTGTTTGATACGATCTAGCCAATCATGAATCAGGTCAAGCCGACTTTTGTCGTCTAGTGGACCATGATAGATGACACAAGCTGCTGTGACCAGGGCATCTCCCGGAGCAGAGGCAATTTGCCTGCGAGTTTTCTTTAATTCAGATCGCCAGAGGAAATGCTGCATTGATATGTTTTCCATCAGGTTGTTTGCTCTTGCAATGCGTCTTTCAATGGCCTGAGATATGAAATGTACATCTTAGAAATAAGCAAGAAAAGTTATTAAAAACTGATCAAATTTAAAAGGATTTCGACCTGAATTTTTTAAAAATGTCTTAATAATATGTTCTATTGTCAACTTTCAAGTAAAAAGATATTTTTAAAATGAAAATAAAAGTTAAAAAAAAAAGAAAGAAAGATTTTAAAGTTACAACAATAACATGGCTCTAAAAGAGACATAGCATAAAGTTGAAAAACTAACTTCTTAAATACTCTCACATTCTTTTTGTGCTATATCTTTATGCTATTGGTAATTCATTCTATTCAAAAGGACACAGGACTTTTAAAACATCAGTAAAGGCAAAGTCAGTTCTTTACCTGTATTTGCTTCTCAATAGCCTTAGACACTTTCATGGCTTCTTTATGCTGAGTTATGTGCTGCTCAAGGTTATTCTTTATGTGATGTGCTTCAACGCGAAGCTGTCCAAGCTGTGCTTGTGCCTGTGGGTAAATATTTGCATTTGATATTCTCAAAATGTCATTTAACATTTTCTTTCAAATATAAACTTCTATAAAAGACTTAATTGAGGCAAAAAATTGTTTTGCAGGATGTAGCTTACAGAGACTAAGAAAACCCAATCTTTGAACAATTAATGACTCTCTGCTAAATACTAGGCCAGGTTATGAAAATTTATTTTTTTGGTATTGATTAATAGAATGCTACCGTAGGACTGTTTATGGCAGTGTATGAATTAAGCAGCTTAGAAAGGTATATATGTACTTGTGAGTGGGTGAGAATTTTACTGCTTATATTACACATTGCCGTAAGCAATTGTGCATTTCTGTGTGATATCTTTCCCATCAGGATTCACTCCATTACATCATTTTCTAATTAAGAGAGCCAGACACTGGAGTAAAAAGATCACAATATAACAAGTACTGTTATTACGATCAAAACGATGATAATTATTACATTTCTATATTTAGTATCATTATCATTATTATTGTTATCGCTCATGATTTCTCCGAAGAAGTTTTTTGTTTTGGGTGTCAATAGCCTTCTTACCAGCACTTCAACATCCTAAGCCCAAAATAATCAAAAAAGAAATATGACACTAAGAAATTCTATCAATGTTTTAAATGGATTATGAATAGTGAATTATTCATACTTTTGTAAACTGGTTTTCAGCTTCCAATAGATTTTTCAGATGAGGCTGCATGGTCCGGTGAACTTTGCTATACTGATAGATAGCATGGACCCAATTGCAAATGGATGCTGCTGGTAAGCTCACTTTCCTTACAAGTTCAGGTGAAAATTCCGGATTTTCAATAAAGCCAGCAAGTTCCTCAAATACAGGCTTAGGTATATTATCTTTATTGTAGAACACAAGCTCTTGGAAGAAGTTCACATCGGCCATCAGCATTTTGGCTTCCTCCCAGCTGTTGACAGAAATTCAAGCAACAATGAGTTCAATAATTCTCAAGGCCTATGTCGGGCATTCATGCAACAATGAGTTTATTTGTTCTTTAATCAGTAAAGGCACATTCAAGAAATTGTAAGTTTACTTGTGTTTAACACCTCTTCTACGGGTGTAAATGCTTTTTATACATAAACATTAATATGAGCTTCTGAAAACAAATGAGATTTTCAGCATAAAACTGAAATCTGAAACACTCATATAAAGATTTTATTTCTGCATTGAGAATCTTTTCACTTCGAGTAATAAATATTGAGTATATTAAAAGGGGTTAGGTTTGCCCTTATCCCAGCTAAAGCACTTAAGACATGAATGATGAATGCCATTATACTGTCAGATAAGACCTGATATAAAGGTGTAGGGAACACTTCTATAAATGTCCCATATGTGCAGTTGCTAAAAGAAAACTCTTGAAAACCTCTAGTAAGTGGGAATGCTTAACAGTCATTTTTAATGTATCTAAAAGATGACTCATTTTAACCATCATAAAGTGATTGCATAATATATGATACTTGCTTTGTACAACTTGAGAAGTGTGACGATGTAATAAGGAACACCCCTGACCTTGAAAGCCGGGGTAATAAATGGAACATAAAGGACCCTGACCTTACTAAATGGAAAATTTTTATGTTCCTTATATGGAAATTGACTCGGGAGAGGTCTTTACTATAATTCAAAGAGCTACCAATTAGGTTGTAAGTCATGTTTAACCTTTATCCTAGATCCAAGCTTTGTTATCGAGCATTGAAGTGGGTCTTCCACAGCCAGTAAAGCCTGATGTTCCTACTTTTGCCTTTTATTTGACTCATTCGTCTATTCGGGCCTGTTTGAAATCGGGTTTCCCCAGCCAACAACACATGCGTTGGCCTATAAGTTTGCTTTCATTCGGCTCATTCAACTGTTCATCTTTGTGTGAGCCAGTTAGATACCAATACTCCCGTCACTCTTGTGACTATGCTTTTATTCACTGCATTCTTTCATTATCATATCCTTCTGAAATGGAGGTTTTAGACCTGAATAACCCCATTGCTCTGCCACATAGCCCTCATCAGCAAGCAAACACCGATCCCATGTCATTTCAGGTAAAATGGCGAGATCAACAAGGGTTAAAACTGATTTAAAAGGTAGAAAGGAGAATAAATTGTAGTTTCTCTCATTTTAATGTAAACGATACGTATATAGTAAATCAAAAGAGGCTTGTCATACTTTTGAGGCTTGTCAAAAAGCAGACACATGGAATTCATGACAAACTTGACACAAGATGGCGGTTCTCTGTAACTCTTCAATTCATCAACAACATCTACAGACAAGCTCTGTAAAGCAGATTCTGCAGCAAGGTATATTGGATTGACCTTTAAAAAAAACCCAAAGGATATGAAATTAATTAAAAGGAAAAGATTAATGGGATTTCAAGGGCATGTCTTATGAACATTTTCAATGTGGCTTTCATGAGCTGCTGTAATAAGACAGAAAACACATTTCCTTCAGAAATATGAGAATAAGAAGATAATACTAAAGGTGTCAGTGTAAAATTGCCTGGTTTAAGAGTTGTTATCTTGCACATTTTCAGAACGACATAGAAACAGAGAAAAGTCCAAAATTTTGTTTTTCAATACAGAATTTATCTATGAAATATATTCCAGGAATCCCATAAAAAAGTGATTTACTGATTAAACAATAATAATAAAATGACTTCGACTGGAGATTCTGGTAGAGAGTGGAAACATTTACTTATTGCTCCAATAAAAAAAATGTAGGAAAGATGAAATGTCATCACAAAAGTTACTTACCCTGTCAAATTCAGTCTGAGCTGATTTTCTTAATCTCTCCAAGGGCCCTTGCAGCTGGACAATCTTTTCCTCTTGTGTTCTGCATTTATCCAAAGCCTGAAAATTGGTTTAAAACACATATGATTATTCACATGCTGCCCACACTACATATGGTTGGGTAATAAAGTTAAGCTGTGCAGAGAAACAGCAATCTACTTTTTTCAATATAAAAATGTGTTTGTTTGTTATTGTTATTGTTGTTTTTGATACTATTGTACATTGATTTAATTCTTTCCTGATACCAGCCTCTTTTTTGATTTACATGCATACTTATTTCCCTCTTACATCAGTATATTTTCAAGTTAAATATTTTAGTTCCTTTCATAATTATCAATAATAACTCCAATTTTGTATTTTCCTCATTTCACTTTTATTCATCCGTGAGGGGGGCAATAGTATATTCACATAAGAGAAAAGTGTAGAAAAGATCATAAACATCAAATAACCAGTATCGAGAGGAAACAATAAAGGTGAAAGAAAGGACAACTGAAAAAACATTATTTACAATAGTAAGATAAAGTCATTGTAATGGGTGCAGAACAATATTTTGACAAATATATTTGAGGCTTCCAGATGTCTATAAATCTTATTGCTAAAAATACCAGCTTGCATTATCAACACTTTTGCTTGGGCTATACACAAATTGAACAGGATCCAATAACTGTCAATTCTATTCATGATTCCCAATTTCGTTATCCCCTCAAACATTTTCATCACAAAGGAAGTTAAAATAATAAGCCTAAAAATATTAAAAATGGGTGATTTTGCATTCTTAGGGAACTAAAAAACAATAGTTGATGTGTTCTAAAGGCATGGTAATAAGCAGAAAGAAATGGAGGATTGGAAAAGATATTGAAAATTGCCACTTGATAGATGAACACAGTTCCTCAAAGATATACAGTACTGGCGCTCTAACAACACGCCATCTAAGAACATGGTCTGCCTTACATCACGGTTTTTCCAGACAACAGAAATTTTTCTATATAAATTGGCCCCTTAACAATACGCCCCGTCCGGCTAACAACACGATTTTTAACAGAAAGTTTTCTTTCTAATTTGACAAAATTGATTCTATTTCCTCACAGACCTCCCACTTAATGCATGACAATTCCTGTTTTCTGATTCAGCCATACATCTAACTTTTATTACGCTCAATAGAGATGTGCATGTACCTGCCATACGGATAGGTGTCGTTCTGCCCACGTGGGCAAAGCAAATAATGATCACCGTCCAGCTAAGTAGGCTGTTAACAAAAGACGCAGCTCTACCCGCCACGGACCTGACAGACGGAAAGCCTTTCTGTCCTTTTCTTGTATCGCTCATGAATGTTACGAAACACTGAGTCATTTAAATCAATGACACGCATCTCCCAATGTGGTGACGGTGAATGAGGAGACATTCCTTGATTGTCAGTTTCGACTTTAGCTCCACCCCTTCACCCACAAGGCTACACATTCTTTGTTTAGCATGTTGGGATTTAATGCGTGATTGACAGGCTTGATAAGAAATAATTTCATTAGATTTGATCATGTGCATAGCCCTTTGTGGGCTTGCCTTTGAGTGGCTGTTAAAATGAGAGAATGGGTCTTTCGAGGAAATATATAATAGACTATCTCTCTTGTAATCCGTCTACGTGCACAGTCCGTCTAACAGCACGATATTCCAATGTCCGCAAGGGCGTGTTCTTAGAGCACTAGTACTGTAATGGGAAGTATAACATTTAGTAATTTATTACAAAAATTAGTAATTTCTAAAATTGTCTCCTCTTTAGCCCACTTAAAAGTAAAGTAAAGTTAGTCCCATACCCATGACTGGGTATAGGGGAATTAGGGGTAGAGTCCTAATCATACTAGACATCCAGCACAATGTGGTAGATGCCATTGCTCTTCCACGCCGCCTTTACTTCCGCCAAGTCTAGAAAGACCTAGCGACCCATTTATACTGCTAGATGAACAGGCGGCCATGAAAAAATCCACTGCCCAGGTGGGTTCGAACACAGTGCCACCTTGCATGGCAGTCAGCCACTCTACCAACTGAGCTAAGGGGCCACTGTAGCCCACTTACTGAGATTATTAATTCCAGAGCATCTCAAGCAAACATCGTATATGTTCTAAACAGAAAACAAAATTCATCACGATAACAATGCTACAGACTTGAAATACACTTTTAAAAAATTAAAAAACAATATGCATTCAAGATAGAACAAACATGGGCCTGTAGTGCAAAACATATAAGTGTTCTATGTATTATATATAAAGCCTCTACAAATATTTAGCTGCCAAAACAACTTTCATAGCAGACTTCAGCCTTTTAAAGTCTTAGGAAAAAGCTAGGCAGAATTGAAAGTTATCAATAGCCTATGCTTCACAATTAAGAACTCTTGTTTTTTTTGGAGCCAAGGTGGTCACTTTTGATCCCTCTAACACAATGTCACCTCACCTCACCTCATTCTCCTGACCTGAGCGGTCGTAGAGGAGACATGAGGGATGATTTTACAGCTAGTCGTCGCCAACTTTCTCGGTCCTCTGCTTTCCTGATGAGAGTGGGGCTGTCCAATCTGGTCCATTCTTTGATGTTATCCATCCAGCACTTGGTTTGTTGTCCTCTTTTTCTTGCTCCTTCCAGGGTGCCCTGGAGTATAGTTTTGGTCATGAAAGGTTAAAACACTTAAAAAGAATCAAGACATGCTGGGGAAAGATCAATGAGAATGCCGCTGTTGTGTAACTTTTTTTTAAAAAGAGAATGTTCTACTTTATGCTTTTTCAGCATATATTAATGTACTCGATTTGAATTTACACCTTAAAAGAGCACAATGTTCACGATGATGATTATCGTCTAAATAAAGTATGATTACAAATCGTCCCTTGAATAGTAATCTCCTCACTTATTGTACCGGTTATTGTCTGTTTGAGTACATTCTGCTAGTTTTGCCATGCATCCAGGTTTTTCGTAGTTTACATTGACAATTGTAAGCTTCTTTCATTCTCAAAGCATCATTTCAACTACAACTGCAGTTAGGATAGATCTTTTCCTCTTCCTCTATACCCCATTCGTCTTCTTCTTTAATTCATACTACATCATCGTGATCATGATCATGATTATCATAATTATCATCATCAAGTAAAATCCATTTAATCGGATGGTCACCATTTTGTATTTGTGTAAAGCTCGTAGGTACATAGGTAGAAGGAGAAAGAGGAGGAGGAGGAGGAGGAGGATTAGGAGGAGGAGGATTAGGAGGAGGAGGACGACGACGAGAGGAGGAGGAGGAGGGGATGGAGGAGGAGGAGGAAGAGATTTAGGTGAAGAAGATAGAGGAGGAGGAGGGGATGACATACTATGTATTGTATTTGCCAATTGTATTATGTGTATATTGACCTTTAATAATGTAGACCGTCTTTTTTATACTGGTATCGGCCATGAGAGAGAAGCCATTCGGTTGCTTGTTCGTTTTTTTAACTTTCCCCAGGAGATACGCAAGATGTTCCATAAACAAAGAAAAAGACAACTTATGAGGCGGGTGGTGGAGAAATTTAAGCAAAACGTGGTCCAGAGGAAGCAAGAACGACAACAGGAGGAAGAGCATTCACAATATGGAGAGGTGAATAATATGCAACTATCATTATAATTTCGGGTGTCTATTACAAGAGAGAGAGAGAAAAAGAGAGAGAGAGAGAGAGAGAGAGAGAGAGAGAGAGAGAGAGAGAGAGAGAGAGAGAGAGA
>JAOWAY010142068.1:0-10645 GCA_028565895.1 Goniobranchus geometricus
TTCACAGTTTTTATGCTTCCCCCCGTGTAGGGGCTTTCATTCTTTTTCTGTTTCGTGGTGGGGGTTGGGCGGAGGGAGAGTGTTTGGTTTGAAACAGAAATAGTGGTGGGCAAAGTAAATTAACTACATGAAAATTGAATGAAAAGGTAAGGTTGATTCTTATTTAAGTTTTTAAAAGTTTGTTTTTACATTCAAACACCAATTTTGGTTTGAAGCTCGTAATCTCTCATATTTAAGACTTGAATCGATCTGTGACGAAAGCTTTCATTAATACTTTAAAAAGAATTGTGTCTCAGGTTTCGGGTAAGGGAACAAAGATTCAAAAGATCTTTGGTTTAGATGGGATTGCCAGAAGTGAGCGCTTTGTAGTGTAGACAATCGTGCATATCTTATA
Source organism: Goniobranchus geometricus (assembly GCA_028565895.1). Classification (NCBI taxonomy): domain Eukaryota; kingdom Metazoa; phylum Mollusca; class Gastropoda; order Nudibranchia; family Chromodorididae; genus Goniobranchus; species Goniobranchus geometricus. The sequence goes on from JAOWAY010142068.1 coordinate 395, forward strand.
AAATTATTTTTCTCAAAGAGTAACACTGCAATTTAAGGATGAGTAAAGCTGCAGATGTAATTTAAAAAGAAATTTTTTTTAGATCAATCTTGCAGCACTCTTTTGGACAAGTTGAAGACTTTTTATGTATTCTTTTGACACATCGACATGTACAGCATTGCAAAAGTCTAATTTTGTCAGGACAAGAGACTTGATTAACCGTACAGCAATGTCAGTAGAAATAATATGAGGAATTTCACCAATCTTTTCTCAACTCTTTAATATACATTCTTCTTATCATGTGATTGACATGGAACAACATTGAACGGTGTGAGTCCGGGATATAGATAAACGCAAGAATATGGACGTCGGTCATTTTCATACTTTCAGAAACTTACGTCTCGTTGACAGTCATACTTTTTCATACGTCATGTCACATACTCATAATTTCTAGGATCTGAGATGTCTCTATTATGATATTATAGAAGGTGCTATAACAAACGCTGTTTTATCCTTATTGCCTTCGTCCTAAGCCTTCTTCTTAAAGCGAGTTGCATTACGTCATGACAATGTCATAGTGTCATATCATCACAACTCCTCCCTCCACCCAACTGTCCTTTACCACAGGTCCATGCTTGCACTTTCAACTATTATCCACTTCCTCACACTTCAAGCATCCGCGTGCCTCTTTTACCTCATTTACGACGGCAATTCAAGGAGTGTCGCGTGCAGGCTGAATGGCACCAGTTGGTTTGCGTGGTGCCTGTCAAGAGCCAGCTCTGGAAGGGAAGACATTGCACAACAATTTCCCGCGCTCTCGATTGCGCGCTTTCTAATCCCGCCGTGACTCTTCGACAGGGAGTTCAATGCAAAGCGCCAGTTGCAGATTGGTTTCTAATTCAGCCACGGTTTCCCACGTCAATTGCCAACACTTCCTGTGCATATTTCCCATCAGCCATTGCCAATTCCGGCTCCTATTTCCAAACAATTCGTGTTACTGCACGCGACTGTCACGCACCGGTCACTGTATGCGCGTGACGGGTGTTATAAAGCTTGTAATGAGCTGCTGGCAATGGCAGCCGTTTTCTAGCAGACCGGCAAACGGTCGTTTTTTTGGTGGTGGGGTACGTCAAGGTTGTTGAAGGGTAGAAGAAAGTCGGGCGCTTTCCCACATTCCGTGCCTTTACATTAGATTGCCTTGAAAGCGGGAGGTCGCGTGTTCGAACCTCGACCGAGTCATACCTGACTTTAAAATTTGCATTTTAGTAACTCTCTGGCTTGGCACGTAACATTACGAGAACAGTACTAAGACTGGTCGGCCCGGTGTCAGTATACTGTGACTGGATGAGTCATTCGAGTTGTGCTATACCCTATGGCTCATGTGTGGCAGCGCATAAACATGTCAAAATGGCACCGTCGCTGATATAACCTATGATGTTTAAAAGTGACGTTAAACCCACAAAATAATTAACTAACTACCATTAAAACTAAGCTAAAATTCTGAACTGATGATCCGGTCGTAATCAAGCTGCATCTGTCTATGTGCTGATAAGAAAAGGGATGGGTTCTGATATAACCACAGCTCGATTTGGACTTATCAAGGCTAATCAAATCTTCCCCAATAAAATAGGAAAGAAAAAAAAATATGAACATGATTTTATTTAGCTCAGCTGGAACTCATGATGGGATTAAAATTTGAGTGAAGCAATGCTCTTGATGTGAAAGAATTTTGCAAGCCCTGCATGTAGTCAGTACCGAAATGTACACCAGTATGATGTATTTCACTTTCGTTTTTCTTTTTCAACTGTCATCTGATCAAAGGATAGAATGTGTGATAGACAGATTCCTTCTGCTATCACTCTGATGAAAGGATAGATCGTGTGATAGACAGAATCCTTTCGCCATCACCTGATGAAAGGATAGAACGTTTGATGGAAAGAATCCTTTTGCCATCATTAGATGAAAGGATAGAACGCTTGATGGAAAGAATCCTTTTGCCATCATCTGATGAAAGGACAGAACATGTGATTGACAGAATCCTTTTGCCATCACCTGATGAAAGGATAGAACGTTTTGATGGAAAGAATCCTTTTGCCGTCATCTGATGAAAGGATAGAATGTGTGATAGACAGAATCCTTTAGCCATCATCTGATGAAAGGATAGAATGTGTGATAGACAGAATCCTTTAGCCATCATCTGATGAAAGGATAGAATGTTTGATGGACAGAATCCTTTTGCCATCATCTGATGAAAGGAAAGAATGTTTGATGGACAGAATCCTTTTGCCATCATCTGATGAAAGGAAAGAACGTGAGATAGACAGAATCCTTTTGCCATCATCTGATGAAAGGAAAGAACGCGTGATAGACAGAATCCTTTTGCCATCATTTGATGAAAGGATAGAACGCGTGATAGACAGAATCCTTTTGCCATCATTTGATTTAAAAAAAGGAAAGAAAATTGTCATCATCTCATGAAATGAAAGAAAAGAATGTGTGGTAGACAGAATTCTTTTGCCATTATCTGATGAAAGGAAAGAACATGAGATTGACAGAAACTTTTAGCCGTCATCTAATGAAATGAAAGGAAAGAATGTGTGACAGACGGAATCCTTTTGCCAACATCTTTTCTTACCTAAATTCCACACAATCATCTTCTTGCTGGTCTTCCCCCTCCTCCCCTGCCTTCAACTTCTGTCTCCAAAATATGCTTTTAAACTGTTTTATGACGTTTGATATGGCCAAAGGCACTTAAACTTTAATCTTTTAATATTCTTTAATGGCACAATTGATTGAATGCCAATTCTTGTGATTACTTCTCCGTTCTTTGTTTTTTTGTGTCCGGCGCATTCTCAGAATGTTCCTGTTACACTTCATTTCAAAAGCAGTGATCTTTTTCGGACCAAAATAAGTATCAAAAATTGCAATGAGAGAAGTTGCACTCAACACACATCAAGCAATTATAAGGAAGGGGGTAAGATGGCGATTCATTTTAAAGTTTGTTTCTTAATTTCCTGTCAGAAAATAAGCACTGCATCTCTAAAACTGCCTGTGAATCTTGTTAAATTTTCCATTATACATTTTGGCTGTTCATAGTGTAAGTGTTACTACTCCCTTCCCCCTCCCAATTTTTTGTTGTTGAAAAGTTTAAATGTTTTTCTCTGTCCCCCACATAAAAAAAGGATGACAAAGTAATGATGTCTCAAATTTTACTGCCTTTACAGAAGGGCCTCACAGAACCATTTGTCTGTCTTTTGACTCACAGCATGAGACAGAACCTTTCGAAGCATGAACACAAAAGAGGGCAGGGCGGTGTAGTTGTGTCAATGGTAGCAATTTATTTAATGATGATTTTATTAAATTGCGATAAGTTAAATTCCCTCATACTCTTAATCTGCACTCTTTCTCGCAAATTTACTTTTACAAGCATTCAGCTCATTAGATATCTATACAAGGATCCTACAACTAAATTAAAAGGTAGTAGCATTAAAAAGCTTAAATCACTGGATGACAGACAAAAAGCACAAAAACAATAGCATGAACTTGTGAGATTTTCTGAACAGAGAAATGGCGGGACATGGTCGCCACAAATGGCTGCCTCAGACCTCGTACTTGATGACGATGAGTATTAAAATAGGAATGTAATGATATCACCACTCTTTGACAATCCCTTCACTCACAATTTACGAGTTGTTGCTACATTGTATCATAATACATGTACCACACTAAGACAAGAATACATTTATTGTAATTCAGAAAGAATCGAAGATATCCAAAGCTTATAATGACCCTGCATTAAAGGCAATGGTTTATAATTTCATACAGCTGATGCTAAAAATGAATTGAGATAAAACACAGTTCTTGCTTTAATAATACTAAAGGATGCCTACACCTCTTTTACTTAATGTAATCAGATAGCATAGAGCGCACTTCTTGTCTGTAAGATTTTCGTTCACTTTCATGTTACACATAGTGTAAGTGTAAACTATGGCTTCTACATTTTCAAAGGCAGATTCTTCTACCAGCAGTTTTTTTTGCATGTTTGACGATTCTGTCAATCTTCTTCTTCTTGGCATTTGTGGTGTCACTGCCCCAGGATGTTAAGCAGAGGATGGAGTCGCCAAAGAAGCATGATTTATACAAAAATCTGTAACAGTGATTTGTCGATTTTGATGGAATAAAGCCTCCTCAAGAAGAATAATCTGGATGTGAGTCTTGACATAACTTTCTGTCGGTGAGTGCCATCCCAGTTTTTCATTGAAGACAACTCACAGATATTTATATTCAATAACACTCTATAACGATATTCTGGATAGCAGTGGGGGAAAAAAACAGGTACAACCAAAAAAGAAATGTCCTGTAGAACAGTGGAGAAAGAGAGACACAAAGCAGGATGAAAGACATGGGGTGAAGCAAGAAAAGCAGCGACCAAAAGAGGTGAAAGGAGAAAATCCGTGAAGGCCTTTCATGTGACACATGTTATGATGGAGCAAGGTGACAGGCAATAAGTCTCAAAATACATCTCCAGAGACTCCATCCACGATAGATTTGTAAGTTGAGATAAATAACTGGGAGCCAGAAGGGGGCGCTGTAGCTCAGTTGTGCATAGTTGCCTTAGGAAAGACAATTTACCCCACGTGAAAGTGGCTACAGCTTTGTTCTCTGCAGTAGACTAGCATCCTATTCAGAGAGTGATGGATGAAGTCTGTCACTGTTTGCTTCATGCTTTAGAAACCGGGATAAACTCCGGCCCTATGAGCCGCTTCGGCTTGAGAGGACTGCTACTGGGAGTCAGAAATCATCATTTTAAAAATCTGATCTAACCAGCTAGCTACTTTCAAATTTAGATCTTTAACTACATGGTGGTTGTCAGCTCTCCAACAGAAATCCCCCGGGACGGCTTGTAACTCTTGTAACTTTTTGCCCATATCAATCTGATGCTAGTTTTGTTTCCTGAGCAAGAGGTGGCGATGAACACTGAATGTTTTTCATTCATTCAAAATGAATATTACACTTAAAATCATCACAAATCTCCTGTCTCTATACCTATATGACATACATTGAGATCCTTTTTGTGGTAACCAGCCATTTTGTCACAGGGCCATCTCATCACATCCCATTTTTGTGTGACGAGATGACTGCTAGATCATTTCGGATATCTAGATCCCATACACCGAAAGGTAGAATGGGAATTTGAAAAAGAAAGAAAGAAAGATGACTTGTCTACAGAATAGCAAAGTCGATCAATAAACAATTTTACAGAATGTGACAAATGTCTTAAAGTTAAAGCCGTTATGTATCAACATGCCCTTCGCCAAACAAGAACCATCACATCCAGACAGAACGCACCGTGGTTTAACGACCAGATAAAGGTTGTGAAGCAGGAGAAAAGGAAATTTGAAAGAAAGCGGATATAGACTGGTTTTGTTGTACACAAAGCAATGTATTTAGCACAAAAAAGAACATTTGTGGAAACTTCACAACGACAAAAACATCATTATGTCCATGATAAGATCTCGGGCAATGGATCTAGTAAAGAATTCTACCAAATATGTACCGGTAACAGTCTTTTGGGAAAGGTTGAAGCTCCAACATTTCCTTCAGAAATTCCTACAGTAAGCTTGCCCACAGCTTTTAATGACTACTTTGTTCCTAAAATCAAATTGATTAGACAGGACCTGGACAAATCTGATAAAGAACTACAATCTTCAGAGCGTTATTGAAATCATTGTCCATGTCTTATTGACTTTGACACCGTTAATGACGATGAATTAAAGGAACATTATTATATACTTAATTCTCCCAAAAAATTCTGTCAGCTTGACCCTCTGCCCATAGATCTTTTCTTTGAAAGTATAGATTTCATTCTGCCTTACACTCATCATCATCATCAAGTACTGGGTCTGAGACAGACATTGGCGACCATGACACGCCATTCACTTCTCTGTTAAGACAATCTCAGGAAGTTCATGCTATTAGTTTTCTGCTTTTTGTTTGTCATCCAGTGATTCAAGCCTTTGCTTTGGTAGTGGACTTGCAAAATTGAAAACTGACACACAACAACATTACACCATGAAGGTTGCCTTGCTCTAGAGCTAGACATGGATAGATCTAGTAATGAAGAAATAACTTGGGGCGTGTGACGGTGACAAATGATTTCTTATGTAGAGACCGCATGGCGGTGACATCTCTTTGTACTGACTATCACTTGTAAACTTATAGGCTTATTAATCACTAGCCAGATGCATGATCCAAATTCAGCATTTTCGAACAAGTGGCAGGCTCTCGATTCTTTTTCTTTTTTTGTCTCCAATAAATGTGGATGTTAGACAAAGTAATGCGGATAATGTGGAGTTTAGAGGGGCAATATTTCAAGAAAATATCCATCTCCTGTAGAAATGTGGATGGGGATGAGGATGTAATGCGGATGGATGTTATGCCGAGACCATTGTATGTAAAACAAGAACAGGAAGTCCTTCATTGGAGATATAATAAGACTGAAACAAAGTAAAGAAAAGTGACTCATCATATCTTGTTAGTTATAGGATTCAACGCATCTACAAACCTACTCAATCAATTATTATTCATGAACTTTATTAATAAACGAATGGATAACAAAATATACATCTCATAACATGGAACAATTTTTGGTGTAAGCAACACTCAAAGGCTGATCTTTTAGAAGATAAAAGCTGCGTAAGTTCTACAGAAATAAGACATTTCTGTAAAAAGCAACATTGGTAAGAAAATGAAGGTCTTATAAAATGGTACAAAATGGTTCTAAATAAGAAACCTAATACGCTGCGCGAGGTCAGGCTCACTTAATAAATGCTTAACACTTTTTGACCTGTCTTCTAGCTGCTATGAAAGGAAAACCATATTTTTTCGCTCCGTGTCTTAGATTAGCCCTACTCGTTTTTTTCGTAATACAATAATTTGACTTACTAGCTGTAACTGCCCTTCGCCTCCCTGTCATTCCACCAGGATGCACTGGCTGCTTTCAGAACCTGATTGATGTTTTCCTGATCTTTGATGAATTTCAGTACTGTATCACCTTTTATTTTTGCGAGGTCATAGTTCAGGATGATTAGTATCATGATTGGTGGACAGCCTGCAAATTTTGTGAAATAGAATTTCATGGCCTTTCTGGCTGGGATGTTTTTGTCTCTCCTCAAAAGAATATGTCCAAAGGGACGCCAACGATGTTCACAAATTTTTCTTAGTTGTGTTCTGTGGAAAAAATCTAATTTTTCTTCGGCTTTTGTCAGTCTCCATGTTCCACTATTGCAGGTTAGTACAAATTTAACAATTTGTCTTATATAGCCTGCTAATACTGTAAAACCTCGTTATACAGCCACCTTTGGGACATCAGCAATATTGGCCGTATACTGAGCTTGGTGGTATAACAAATACAGTACTCACACAACATTGTTAACAATTTAGCGGCCCTTGAGTCATCTTAATGAAGGCCATCAACGATGGTTTTTATTTCAAACAAGTACAGTCCGTATAGATCCAATTATACATCTTTTTGTGTTGGTTCTGTCTTTGTGTTTTGTTTTTTCTTTTTCACAAAGAGTCATTATTGCCTATTCCCATTAGCACGATGTTAGTCGAGCTTACTCTATTTTTTAATAATGAATTTTATCCAAGGTGTGCCGTGGGTTTACTAGATATAAGCGAAGCCATTTTCATTCATACATGATGCTAACAGCTAATGGGAATAGGCAATAGTCTACTACTAAGGATGAAAAGCGGTCTCTCTTCTATGATGCCAAAAAATCTATTTGCCTGGCACCCCCATCAGGTCATCGTATGATTTAATGTGTAGGTTGTATCGAATGTACGCCATATCCCATAGTATTCCAGACGAAACTACACGTACTGTCCAACACATCAAGTGCCATCTTCAAGATGTCTTCGTCACCTTCCCTTCATAATAATGATGATGACAGGACAGTGCATTCCCCATACCAATCATCAACAGGACCACTGGCATTGGAGATCTATCTTTTGGGTTGGCCATATGACGGAAAGTATTTCATGATAACTTTGTGAGGGCAGTTCTAGCCTTTTGTGTGGCGAATGGTGGATGGCGGTATAAAACGCATTTCTATTACTTTTGCACAGCAGCCGTTATGTTCTAGGCGAATGTTGGCTGTATAGCAAGATTGGTGGTATAATGTGAGACAGGAAGGGGGGGTTTAAACGAGGTTTTACGGTAAGTCCTTTATGGAAACATCAAATCTATTAAAAGTCATAGCAAAATGAAAAGGAGTCGATGCCTAGTTTTCGAAAATAGTATTTTTTTTTCTTATTTCATATAATGAATTTAGCATTTATGGAACGAGCCATAGGATATAATCTCCTATAGAACAAAATGACTTACATGCAAGTAGATAACAAAATAAAACTTAAGAAAACCTGCTGCAAATAATTGTAATAAGAAGACAAATACATCACATTGTAATAACTACAACAAGTATAAGTAAGGACTTTTATAAACTCACTACACAAATACATACCAAAATAATATATAGGCCTATGTGAAAAAAATAAAATGTAACAAATTTGGTGCAAGCAAAGCTACATATTCGTTCTAATTAGAAGATAACTTCTGGATAAACTCTCCTGTACAATAAAAGTCTCCTCCTCAGAACCAGAAGGTAGCAGGTTCAAACCTGGACCAAGTAATACCTAAAAAATTGGCAATTTGGTAACTGGCTTTTGGCGCTCAGCATTATGAGAACAGTTCTAAGACTGGTCAGCCTAGTTTGAGTATACTGTGACTGGGTGAGTCATTGAAGTTTTATGGCTCATGAGTGGCAGCACCTAAACACGACAAAATAGCACAGTTTGTGATGTATCGTCCAACAATTTTGAAAAAGGACTTTAAAGCTACAAAAGAACTATCTAACACAAAAAATATCAATAAGAAATCAACAACAATACCGGCAATTTTAGCACAGATGTGGAAAAATATTCTTGAAGCCTTTCAGCATTTGTTTGAAAACATTTGAGTTTTAAAAAAGCCTACAAGGAGGAGAGGTAGTCCTTTCCAAGCCAATGGGCTCATTGGCCCAGAGCTTGTCCAGGTTTTCAAAGCATGAAGCTGACAGTGACAGTTTTATCCATCACTCTCTGAATAGGATGAACGTCTATTGCAGAGTACTTTCCAACACAAAGCCGTATCCATTTTCAACTGGGTGGAATGAAGCAAAAGGGGTAAATTTTCTTGCTTAAGAAAAAAACGCATGTGTCTGTTTCAAGAATCAAACTTACTGCCTCTCAGTCAAATGGCTAGTGCTCTAGCACTAAACTACAGTGCCCCCCTACAAGGATGAATGAGTCATAAAATCACAACCTAAGACAAGTGATAGACTTTTAGTTTTAGCCTGGTGGTTGGGGTTTGAAGGTTTCGTGCTTTGTGATAAGGCCGTGCTGCTGGAGTACAGGGCCCCTTTCAACCAGCTCAAGAATCAAGCTTACAGTTATATCAGGACCCCTCTTCCCCCCCACCTCCCACTACCTGTTTACATCTTTCATCACATAGAAAGATGCTTGCTTGATCTCGACTCGATCAACACATGATGAGCCGTAAGCCAATATAAAAGGAACTTACGAATCAGTACCGATGTAGACCTAATTATCATAAAACTTTATTTTATGCACCTTACCCATAAGATATCTAATCTTATGTTTTACATTGATAACTCTTATAGGAAATGTTTATAGAATAATGCAACTTGTTCATATTATTTCATTTTATCCTGTATAATTTTGCCACTGACAGGCTTTCCACTGCTTCATCTATTACTATTTTATATCTACAACATTGTTAATATAACAAAGCTTCAGCTGATTGGTTCTCTTCACCCAAATGGTTGTTCAAAGTCAATTGAAAGAATTAGATTACCTGTAAACAAATTATAAATCAGACAAGACTCAGATTGCTTTGACCAGGTAAACCAGTGACATATACTTCTACATAACTTGAAAATTGTATTGAAAGTTGTATGGATTATGGCACTTTTTTGTGGTCCTGTCTGTCAGCAAAAAGGTATGGTTATTAATTTGCTCAAAATCACAGGTTACTTTTGACTGCATATCACAACAAAGAAGCAAATAGGAATGAATAAATTTTGATTCAAACTAAGAAGTCAGGATTATGTGAAGAGATGAGGAGGGGAGGGGGTAGGAGAGAGAGAGAGGGAGAGAGAGAGAGAGAGAGAGAGAGAGAGAGAGAGAGAGAGAGAGAGAGAGAGAGAGAGA
>JAOWAY010142179.1:0-17109 GCA_028565895.1 Goniobranchus geometricus
TGGCAGCCCCAACACAAGACACTCTGTCAGGAGGTGGAAGATGTCCAACGACGTGCCACAAAGTTGCTGTCAGCCCTCCAAGACAAACCGTACTCTGAACGATTGGCCATACTCGACCTCCTGAGTCTAGAACACAGGAGGAAACGGGGCGATATGATAGATGTCTTTAAATACCTCACAGGCGACTACAAAACCTCCAGTCCTCATCCCACCCTCAATGAATACTTGAGAGACTGCAGAAGAAGCCACAGCCTTAAGTTGGCTAGGCCACAGTACAGACTCAATGTTAGGGGTAACTACTCACACAGAGTGGTCAACCTATGGAACTCCTTACCTGACATCGTTGTCACCGCATCTGGCGTCAATGGCTTTAGAGTGATGAAAAGGTCCCAATAAGGACCTGAAGCATCCACTTTACTACTATTACTATCATCTCCTTCATACATCATCTCTGAGAAGACAAAAGAGAGCATGAGAGATGACAGATGACAGAGAGAAGAAACCCTCAATCAACATTTAATCAGTTCTTATAACATGCATATGGAGGAAGGGGGAATGTCTGGTATTCCACCTTTCTACAATATTATCTCAGTTGAGGACCTTGTAACCCCTACGGGCCAAAATTAATATATATGATTCATAACACAATTTATTTCATGATTAAATAGTGGTGAGACAAAAATCAACTCAAAATAAAAAGGAAGATGTTCATAATGATGCATAATATAATATGTATATGAAATATATTCTTTGTTTATTTTCAAATTCTTTCTTTTTTTTTTTTTTTAAGAAAACCTTCTTCCAAAATCAATTCAATAAAATGGATTAAGTAAATATGAAGATGATTTCCAAAAATAAAACGACTCAACAACAATTCATTGATAAAAGAAAAGCAACAGATTCACAGACGTATTTATCTCCATGCTAAAGTTAAATGCATTAAATAAGATATATAATGAAATTTGACAGGAATGGAAAATAAACCCAACCCAAACAATTTCTAGCATCTATTTACTATAGATAAATGTTTGTAAAAAAATGTACCTTTATTGCCTCAGTCAACTCAGGTGTTAAATGAGTACCTAGCAGTAGCATAGGCTGGTGTTGTACTGAATATGCTACACTTTACTGTATACTCCTCAGGACGTGTGCCTGCTAGGCAATAAAGTATTGTAGCGCACTCCGAGACTGTCTTAAGAATGGTGAAAAGCACGATATAAATGCAATCTTTGTCTTTACCCTTTAACATACTGTTATTTTTAAATTTACATAAGATTTAGAAATAGTCTACGTATTGATTTCAATCAAATTCACAATGATGGTGCTGTACCTTAAGATTTAGTTTTTTGATCTTTGTTCTTCCCATATTTTTGTAAGACATTTTTAGTGATGAGTGCTTTAGTTTCCCTAGCAGTGGTAGAATTAGGAAGTAACATATCATCAAGTCCCCTGGATGCTTTGTTTGTTTGGAAGGTGTTTTAAGGCTCTATTCAGTCACCTTGATGGCCATACAAAAAGTAAGAAGAGAGGCTAATCAAAATGTTTCTACAAGTTCTGGAAATAAATTCACATACATTTTAAAAACAAAACACAAAAAAAAACCTGGTAAAGTAATATCATAATAACAAACAAAAAACTTAGTGGAGGAATAAAGTCTCTTTTCTTTTCCCAATTTTTTGTCTTTTCTGGATTTGGTTGATTGAGATTTTTTGGAAAGGCTTTTTTTGTTTGATTTTTTTTTTTGGTGGGGAAGGGGTGTTTAGGGCTCTTTTCAATTCTAAGCCATCCCAGCACCCACAAAAAAAAAAGGCAGGACTTTGGGCTATTCAAAAAGAGAGAAGACAAGCAGAAAAGGAGTTGGGTTTTTTTTTTCAGATGAGGAAAAGAAGTTGCCAAAGAAGGAAACGGGCATTCAAAATAAACAAACTGGAGAATTGATTTACAGACACAAAAAATATCATCCCTCTAAAAATAACCACCCTAACACAATAACAATAGAGTACAACGCTATCATCCCCTAACTCAGAACCTTGATAATCATCCAGGAAGTTCTATCCTCCTCTGTTGGCAAAGGTTTTCAGCCCCCCAAGATAAAAATTCTTAAGGCATGCACTGCATCCAAATGGGACGATTGCCTTGGAAAAATGCCCCCTTCCCTCATCAAGCAAAACACTCCCCAATTTTGACACAGATGAGAGCCTGACAGATTGAGGATAGAGGAAGAATGAATTGTTTGTTTATTTGGAGTTTTAGGACTCTTTTCAACAACGGCCATCTGAAAGCCCATGAAAAAAACAACAAAAAAAAAACCAACAAACAACGAACGGCTAGTTTAAAGTAAGAGAACAGAAGTATATGTAGTAAAAAAGATTTTCAGATGAGGAAAAGTTACCATAGAGAGAAACAGGCATTTCAAATAAACAATAAGTAAAATACATAGGATTAATAAAAATGAAGAGATGGTTTCAGAGAAAAAAAAATTATCTCTCTACAAAAAAAAACAAAAAAACCCAGATATAATAATAGTCATCAGGCCCCAAACTGAGCATGTGACAACAACCCTTTTGTCTAGGTCAATCTAGATAGCCTGAGGATGAGCAAGACCAGACATCCTTACACTGCTCTGAGATGGGCACCACCGAGCAAGAGGAAAAGGGAAAACCATTGGCAACTTGGAGAGAACAGTTGAGGCCGAGATGGATGAAATGGGGAAAACCTGGAATGAAGTCAGTTGGCTCGCACAAGACAGAGAAGCATGGAAGACTTTTGTTGTTCCTTCATACTCCAATGGGGCTTGAATAATGCCTCCTTCCCTCTCCCAGTAAAACTCTCCCTCAGGACATAAAAGTGAGCTTGACAGCAGAAGACAGATGACAGAAGAAAGTCTCACTAAATCCTCCCTCAGTTCTGGAGATGCATGGGGGAGGAATGAATTACAGATAGAAAATATTTGATAAAATCAAAATGATCTGATTCGGTTGACCATCCAACCCCAAAGTTTGACAGAAAACCAAGGACAGATCGGAGCTATTAATCAACTCATACAAAGTGCAGGAAGATATGACAAAGGGGCAATTCTACATCCTCTCTGTTAACGTTAAGAAATCCAAAGCCCACATGAAGAAACACATTATCAATAATGAGCATGACACTTGACTTAATTTCAAGAAACATTAACGAGCATGTATGAAATGAGTAATATGAAAAGTATGATGAAAATGATGACTAGAATTCAAATAAAATTCCAGTCCATGAATAATTGTAAATCATTGAGAAAAACTATGGATTTTTTAAATATCTTAAATTAAGGCTTTTATTTCTCACTTAAGATCTTAAAGTACAAAGGAAAATTAAAATTAAGATATGGTGAGAAAGGGGCATGTAATGTGAAGAGTTGTCTTTTGATTCTTCCACTAAAACTTATGTAATAAGAACCATTTGTTTTGATCTTAGCTTTTAAAATGGCACTCCATAAGTTACATGCAACAGTAAATTTAGATACAATGTAAGTCACCACCTCTTAAGTTATGCAATACATCCAAGGATAGAAAGAAAATCAAATGCAAATTCTTACAAAAGTTCTTTCAGTCAAATCCATTTAAGCGCTATATAAATGTTCCCTGACAAACTTTTTCCAACGAAATACCTTCTCAAATCCATGTTGAATATACAGAAATGCAGCCATTTTACAGGCCTCTAGCATACTGACAAGATCTATCTCTGCCTATGGTCGAGTACTCAATTTCACCTGGGAAAATCTGCGTAGTCTTTTCTAAGGACTAAACAGTGACACACATATCCATTTCTCAATCAACAAAAGAAATAGTCAATATAACTAATAGAGATCAAAAGTTAAAAAGGCAATAGTATGTCCACATGGTCAATATACTTACAAAAACTGTTTCAAAAACATATCAGGAGGCAAAAAAGAATTGGTAGAAAATTATCATAAGCACATTGCAAGAATAAGCACTTCAAAGCACCATGTCATGGAATGTGATGAAAAGGTGGCTAAAATTAAAAACAAATCGTCTGTTGGCATGGTCAACTGTTGTCACTGTTGTGTTCCATGCCATTAAATTATCAGTAAAATCAAGCAAATTAGTAAATTTTAAAAATTAACAAAATGTCTGAAATATCACTGATATAATTGTATTCATTTGGTGCTTTAGGGGATTTTTGACTCTTCGACATCATCAGAGAGCTCATTGGAAAAAGTAATGTAATACACTAAGTACAAGTATAAGAGAGAACATGAAACGGTGAAAAACAAAAATTCAGATGAGTAAAACAAGTTGCTAGGGAGGAAAACATGTATTTAAAATAAAGAATAAGTGTCTCTATATATATATATAATAATAACTCAATGTAGAACAAGTGTCTCTCTATATATATATAATAATAACTCAATGTAGAACAATTATATGGAAAAAGAAAAATAGCATCTCTCAATACAATGAATTAATTAAAAAGTGATATAAGCACCTAAGTGCCATTACACCAAGAACCACCAGGAACATGTGGTTGAGGGCCAGACCATTCCAGCATGACATCATTTAGATCAGGTCAACAATCTTTTTACTGACTATTGTGAATGTTCTTTGACTGCCACCTCAAGTGCCAGCCATGGGAATGGGTAGATTTATCTCTTTTTAATCTTATTCATGCATTCTTTGTCATTAGGCTAAAGCTATGGCTTCTAGATGACAGGAAATGGAGACTGAAGAGGCCGAAATGAAGAAGCTATTAAAAGTATGTAACCGGGTTAAACAATATAAGATATAATTAGTATATGAGAGAGACCAGCCAAGCCAGTCGGTTTGGAGAAAGAGTGAAAGAGTCTAGACTGAAATAGTTTAAAGCAAGTTCAGAAGAGGGATGACAGGTTTATTGCCAAGAAAATGCTGAGGATGAAACCATCAGGAAAAACAAAAGGAGGAAGTAAGAGAGGATACATGGATTGAATTGTAGAATATATGGCGGATGCTGATTTCAGGAGAAATGATGGTTTGTTTGTTCATTTGATGTTTTGGAGCTCTTTTTGACTACGAGGTCATCTTAGCACCCAAGGTAAAAAGCAAGACAAAAGGCTAGTTTAAAGTAAGAGAGAGACCAGACGTGGAGAAAAAAGATGTTAAGACTGGATAAAGCAGTTGTTAAAACGGGAAATTGGCATTAAAAATAAACAAGGCGTAATAACATAAAATTAAAAAAAATATATTTCTAAAAAAACATAACTAATTAACACTGGCTATCAAGCCCAAACTGTGCATCAACATAGCCACCCAGCATTTTCTGACATCCTTTGTACTTGGTCCATAGAGAAAGCAACTGACCTCAATAATATTTTAGAATCATACAATGTACATCGACTGGGAGATAGCCACTGCATAATGCCTGTTTCTCTCTCCTAGCAAAATGCTACCCTTCTGAGAACACAAAAGAGAGCCTGACAGAAGAGGACGGGTGATAGAGAAGAAGATCTCTCTCAACCCTGGTTGTATACTTTGTACTCTCGGTTGAGGAACCTGGGAGCATCACAGGCAGAGGAATGAGGAAACAGAAGCTGTTGGAGACAGAAAAACCAGTGGTGACCCAAACAGGCACTTATGAAGAAGATGAGAAGGAGGAGGAGGAGGATGAGGAGGAGAAGCAGGAGAAAGAAGTGGAATAGGAGGACAAAAAGATGAAGGGATGTACTGTGAAAGCAGTCAATCAATTTTCTGACGTCTCAATGAAAGTGTATGAAATTTCCAGGGAGGTGAGAAGATTTCTGCCAAACAATAGCACTTTCTCCACCTTTTACATTGAGACAAAATCCTTTTCTATACATTTTGATGTATTCTAACATTAAGACTTAATGTTACAGGCAAAACAATAAAAGATGTATGGAAGTATACAAAGTGTAATTAAATTCCTTCCTTGGTCAAATTTAACAAAATTGAGCATATCAATATTATGGCAAAAGAGTAATGGATAGATTTCAATATGACAAATAAATGAACTGATGTAATGTCAGGAACAAGCCTTTGGATAGTAAATTGATAAAACTTAGGACAAAATGTTAGCTGCCTTTTAATGGAGCTACTACAGGCAATTTTTACTCATTGAATTTTCTGTTACAGGTTAATTTCAGATTGATTTACCAATACAGAAGCAGCTGTAAGCAGTTAAGTGAAAGCATAACAGGGATAAATGACAGTAGTTCACGCTTCACAAAGTAGCTGAAGGACATGAGACAGTAAGCCCCAAAAGAAAAACATAAAGGCAAAAGAAAAAACAGTGAAAAAGCATTAAAACGACATTTCCCATTATATACTTTATCACATACATAATACATAAATTACTGGATGGTAACAGCTATTATGAAATCATAACTGTAAAAAAAAATGTCCCTCTTTTCATCTCATTTTCATTTTAAACAAAATTAATTAACATTTTAATCCATACTTTTTTCTTTGATGTTAACTATTACGTATACTTTCATACAAACGGCATTCCTTTGTTAGTAATACATATACTCTAAGCAAACAAAAATTTTCCTTCAGCTCTTTAAAATATCAAGAAATGAAAGAAATAGAATTTACAATAAATGCAAATCACACCTTATTGATTTATAAATAGGAAGATTAATGCAACACAACATTCAACACCTGAAACTGCTTCAGTCAAATCCATTCTAAGAGATAAATGTAAAACAGCATCAACAGCAGAAATTCACAGCCTGTTAAAACACAATAAAATAGTTAATGCTGATACATAAAGACAAAATGAAAACTGAGTAACAAATTGGAAGTCAGCAGTATACCAATAATAGAAGCACAGGACTTTAAATAATCTGGGGTGACAACAAATTATGATAGTTGACAGTCATAAGCCTTTCTTAAAGCAGTACTAGCCTATCATGACGCAAAGTATCTGTATGAGAATTAACCAGATGCCTGGCTTATGAAATGAGAGGTCCATGATCTCTTTCACACATAGTCCAAACATACATAGTAAATAAATAAGTTCTGTGGCACATTGATGGGCTCAGTTGAAAACTAACCTTAAAAAAATATGGATGTTTTACAGCAATGCCAATAAACGAGTATGAATAGTGTACAAATATTATAGAGAAAGACGAAACTCACAATTTTAAAGTAACTGATGCCAAAATACTAAAAAATTCCGTTCATATTTGGTTTCTAGATTATCAGTTTGTACGTTTCATGTCACTTTTCAACACAGTGGGTTAACTGCCTTGCAATGCTATTTTGACATGTTTATATGCTGCCACACACGAGCCATAAGGTATAGCAGAAGTGAAATGACTCATCCAGTCACAGTATACTGACATCGAGGCGACTACTCCGGGTTCGAACTAGGAGGCTACTGGTTCAAACCCAATTAAGTCATACTGAAGACTTACCCGATATGAGACCAAAACCCAATTTTTTGGAAAAGGTGAAACTTGAGGAAAGTAGACAGAATACATTTTTGTGTACTTGTCGCTGTTTTTCATGAGATGTTTCAAGTTTACCGTCCAATCAGATTGGCCATAGGCCTGACCTTACTTCAAGTAGATCTCCTAGAGATGACCCATTCTTCGTCTCTTAGCTAGCCTGCTAGTCAAATAGGATTGCTTCTTTTAGCCAACGCTAATCTTGTACTTTCTCGTTAAAAGGCACTTTTAAGATACCGGCATTCTTGGGGCTGGTCTCTTTCTCTGATCTCTTTCCACTGGACTGCATGTATGTCAAACTTTCTATAAGTATGTGATGGGTTAGTGAGACTATGGAATTCCTCTGGTTGAAAGACATGCTTCTGTCATTATTATTAATTTGTAAATTCAAAGACAAGTTTGTCTATCTGATTCCCTTACGATGAAGCGCTTGTATGATTAACGATCTAGAGTTAATGTTCTTCCCTATTAGCCTTTAGTTATAAGTAATTAAAGCTGTAGGATGCATCATCTCCTTATTACTCCTCTATATTTCTGGTCTACTTTTCTAGACATGGACAACATCACAATATATACCACATCTCAACTATATCTAGAAGTGGTCCTCTTCAACATGTAACTGTCAAAACAATACAATTACTAGATTTCTTAGGTGCAGTAATGTAAGCAATAGTGTTTTTTTTATAAAGGAAAAGCTCTTCCACCCTGACTCCCTCCCCCCAAAAATCGCTTTACGTAGTAGGCAATCAAGGTTTAAATCCATAAGCAGATGCTCTTAGAGTAATGGCACAATGTAGGATTTCATTTCTGTCATAAAGCTTTTTGATCATTGAAGTATATAGATTGGTTTCTTGTTTTGATTGAAAATTTTGTTTCCAGTCCCCAACAAGTCAACTTTTCTACTCTTTCTTAAATACTATTTTCTCATAATTTGTGCATATTGTAACAATTTACTCATAATTTGTCCACATAATAACAATTTGCTTCAAAAGCGAAATTTAAAAATTACATGATTATTCTTTTCCTTTATATATGCATGCATGTATATGATAAAATGAACAGACGTATATGAAAATTAACATAAATGAAAATTCAAGCAAATTTGAACACAATCTCTATTCAAAATGGCTTTAAATCATCTTTCAATGTAATAAAGACATGTCATTAAGTTTATCCAATATCATTAAATGCTTATAAAGACCAATAGTCTGCATAAAAATTATCACATTGCCCATCAATTTCAGACTTCCAATAATCATTCTCAGGTATAAAAATATACAATATCATTATTGTTAAAATGAACATGTCTTTTTCTTGTATGACTTACATAATGCAATGTTTAAGCAGATTTAGTACACACTTTTTAGTTCTCTCACAATCCTGTCATTGCAAGTTTTAAAAAAGGCATCTAAAAATAGATGTGATTTATTTTATAAATAGCTATCTCCATTCCCAAGCAAAAGTGATGTGACAGAAAGTTTATGAAGACATCTAGCACCTTGTTTTATTAAGGATATACAGCTTAATAAATTATATCACTATAGGCAACAGACAAAACTCTTGTCTTACTTCTACAACAATAAACTCATCAAAGTAACAATGTACAAGGGCTGTCAGAAAACTAAAATTAAACGCCATTTCGCTTATTGCCGTTAGCATCCTAGTCAACTAACTTGGACGCCTTGGCAGCTTCGTAGATTTGGGATGTAAGCTTTTTCCATCTGCAACGATCTTGTGCAATGAATCTCAGCTCAGGTTTTCTTGTGATCTTAATAATATTTTGTCGTCAAGGCAGAAGGTCTTTATTTAGTGTAATGGATAGAGTCGTATGAGGCCTTCTGCAGAAACTTTTGCAGTTTTTTACAAAATAGAATTCCGTCATCTCGCCTAAGTAAATGTCCAAAGAGGCGCCATAGGCTTTCTAGTCTTTGTAGAGGGACTTGTTGGTAATTCTGGCAGTATATCAAATGTTCAGGAATTTTCTTAGTTTTTTATTCTAGACTTTCCTCTTCAGTTTGTTTTAGTGTGTTGGAGTTATATAGGAGGATTGATTTTACATGGAAATTATAGAGCTTTAACTTCGATTTTAATTTGACTTTGTTCTCTCTAGTCCAGACGATCATGAGTTTGTTAAGGGTGTTGATAGATGCTTTCTCCTTTCTCCCAGTAGTTTAATTTTAAGAAAAGGTAATATACTCTGTCTTTTTGACATTGAAAAAAAGGTTGTATTGACATAACTCTTCCTTTTCCATCCACATCAACAAATTTCTCTATCAATCAAATGGACATCATCAGCATGTACACCCTCTCTGTGTTAGTTGTTGTGGTATGGTGGATCGAATATGTTGCAGGGCATCTTACAGGCAGACAACAAACAGGACAGGGCTGGAACTTTCTTCTTGGGGCATCCCAACATTGCTTGTGAAGGGATTTTGGATGCGTGCGCAATTTATTGTCTATCCTGTTGCTGAGCAAGAATTGTGTAGCATAGCAATATGTTGCATTTAACAGTGACATTGTTTTTCTCTCACAAGAACAGGCCATGGACTCAGGATTGCACTTGTTGAGCGATTTTTAAAGACAATTAATTTACAGTTGAACCCGTTTTCACTTTACTTCACTGACAGCCCTCATACCAATACACCTCATGCATGCTGCTTAAAAGTAACACCCCCATAGACTTAATGAAGTCTTGGACCACTTATTTTTTATGAAAGATTTGTCAGTCAAGTCTCAAAGCATTTTTCATTTAAATAAAAATCTGAGGTTGACAAATTTCCCACTTCTCATTCCACTAAAGCAACAGACCGTTCCATTTGACATTCAGGCATAGGGACAGAAAAATAGACATTTAAACAGACTTGGTATTGTCAATGCAAATCTATTTCACAATGTTTTGTGAATGCTTTGAATCAGGAACCCATTAATATGCTGATTAAATTTGAATTAAATCATTCATGAACATACTAGCATCCTTTCTTTACACTATCATAAAATTCAATCTGGAGCTTGTCATAAAAAGTGACTATAAGGAGAGGATAAGTCATTTTTGTATCAAATAATTGGTGTGTCAATCAAAGCAACCAATTGTATCGGATATGAAAATCAATATATAATGTTTGAAGTGTCATACATGCATAAAGGACAAGTTGGACTGCCTTGCTGCTTTGATCTGTGCTAACCTCTGACCTCGAAGAGTGAAGTTGTACCAAGCTCCCAACTGAATGACAGCACAAACAATGGGCACCAATGTCAACAATATGAAAACGCCAAATCTGTAACTCTGTTGCTGGTCCATTTCAAAAGTTGACATGTCTAGCTTCATCGATCCTCTGGTTTCTCCACTTTCAAACACGTCATGACCTGAAATATTATTTTAAAACTTTAATTATTTTCTTAAGCATTTCTTTTTTCTTGTTTTCCTTCATTCAAAGGATCTTTTGACAATAATTGTTCCTTTTAATTATGTATTTTCATAAAATCGTATGACATAAAATATGAAAATTAAACAAGAAAACAAGAAAAAAACAAAAGGACAAAAACAACAACAAAAGAAAACAGAATAAGTTTTCTTTAAACTAGCAACCACAGAATGAGATATGGTCTCAAATCATGGGATCTGTCGATGACCTTTAAGACACAGTTGAAAACGTAACTTTCACAGCCATTTCCAATCAATCAACAAATGTGTCATCTTAACCCAAAAGAAAGCTTCTCCGGCATACCCTCATAAACATCACAGAACTATGTAACCTACATGGCTTTGCCTCACAGTCGCTCACATAATAATCAGAGCTAGACATGGCTTGCCGGGAACAGATGGTATATCTACAAGAGAGCTAAACATAACTGCTTATATCTTGTCACTGTTTGACCCTCAGATATGTAATTCTTGTTTTCTGGTAAGTTCATAAAGCAAGAAAAATGGTGCAACTGTGCAAACTTTCCAAGAATAAAGTACAGTAGCTACAAGCTAATTGGATAAAAATCAAATGGACATTTCACATTCGTGGACATTTTTTCCAGGAAACTTTTTTTTCCTAATTATCAGAATCATCCCTTTCATTGGATGGCAAAAACCGAGGACTTCGGCTACCTGGATATTGATATTCTGGAAAAATACAATGCTCGTCAACTTATCCAAGAGCAAAAAATAATATTACTTAATGTATGAATGGCCTGATGTGCTCCACTATACTTAGCGTACGGACTAAGGGTCCGTAACGGGTTAATCAGTGTGTGATGGTGTGCATATAATGCTTAGCTGTCAGTAACTCCCACGGGGCATTAAGGCTCTCAAACTTACCGCACTGCATAGGCCATATGATTGTTGGTCAATCACATCTCATCCCCGCGTCTAAGTAATCGCCCTTTGCTTCCCAATGCCGGTCCAATAAGCTAGAGCTACTGTATCTTGTTAAATCCATTCTAACAGGTGTGTGCCAAATCCATTCTAAAAGGGGTTTGTAAAATTCATTCTGACAGGTGAATCAAATCAATTCTAAAATGTAAATGTAAAATCCAATCTAAAAGGTCTGTGTCAAATCTATTACACCAGGTATGAGACAAATCCATTCTAATGGATGTGTGTCAAATCCTTTATACCAGGTGTGTGCCAAATACATTCTTACGGGTGTGTGTCAAATCCATTCTACAAGGTGTATGTCAAATACATTGTGACAGGTTTATGTCAAATCTATCCTCAAAGGTATGTGTCAAATCAATTCTACTAGGTTTGTGTCATATCTATTCTACCAGGTTTGTGTCATATCCATTCTGCCAGGAGAGTGCCAAATCCATTCTACCAGCAGAGTGTCAAATCCATTCCAACAGGTGTGTCCCAAATCCAATTTAATAGATGTGTGTCAAATCATAAGACTTTGTGGGCTAAATTGGAACCTCATAAATACCTGTAAGATAAGTGAGAAGCCAGGTTCCAAAGAGAGGTGCAATGGTTTGGCCAGGTTTTGAAAGAAGAGCAGCAGTTCCAAAAATGAGGGCTGACACAGCCTGGGAACGTTGGTGAATGACCATGTCCTCATCAACAAGATCTGAGATTACTAGACTAAGCAACTTGCATGTACCCTCAGTGAAAACTCTATTACTGTGAAAATGAGGAAAAATGAATTAAAATTACCTCTGATTGAAAATAATATACATGGTGCACATTTTTACAAAACCATTGCATTTTGTAAATTTGACATGTTTACAAAGGCAATACAGTTTATCTTATTACACAACGATTCAACATTATCACACATAATCAGGCTTACCGACCTGTCAGAAGGCAGATAAGGGAAAATATTTTGCCATATGCCACCACCAATACAAAGTTGCATATATTTTTTTTCAAACTAAGCACTCGAAACACATATTTCAAAACTTCCGTCCACCACTTGCAACATCAATGTAAACGACATTAAGACTACAAAATGCAAAGGTTTCTCCTTTTTGGGATCACTTCATGAAAGAACATTCCTAGCTGTGTGACTGATTAAATTTTGTGGTGGGCTTTGCCTTCTTTGTTGGAGGAGGCTGAATATTATCCTCCAGAGAATGTTTCTTCAAAAATGTATTATTAGTGATAAAATCATTGCTATATTAAACCACTCAGTCTCGAAGGCCTGCTAAATCTACTGACTACTAGAATCTAGACCCAGATCCAGCTCTGTAGGCAGAGTCTAACTCTCAAATCATTTTAACCAAAAACATGTGGGTCTTGATCAGGTGTATTTAACGGTCAATGAGAATATTCCAGAAAACATTCAATGATCAAACCATCGATGCAAAGCACAATGAGTTTAACTTCTGCAACTGGAGGGGGATTCCAACTTCAAAACCAATATCAAAACAAGATATCCGGATTTACACTATTTGTGATACTGCTTCCTACTTCCGTAATTCATTCCTTTTGTTGCTTTCAAAAACAAAACAAACAAAAAAATCACTGTTTAATGAGATCGCGATTTTTGTGACAGCAGGCCTTTCAGGAAAGATTCAGGAACCTTTCTGGGAATTTCAAAAAAAAATTTGCAACAGTTGGCAAACCTGTATAATTCAGCAAACCATTCTAAGCTGTTTCATTGATATTTGATACTTT
The DNA here is from genome assembly GCA_028565895.1 of Goniobranchus geometricus. NCBI lineage: Eukaryota > Metazoa > Mollusca > Gastropoda > Nudibranchia > Chromodorididae > Goniobranchus > Goniobranchus geometricus. The sequence goes on from JAOWAY010142179.1 coordinate 13,545, forward strand.
CCACTAACTCAACTTTCAGCAGAAGAATTCACAATAGTCATGCTATTCAGCCTTAAATTCCACATCGCTCTCTTTTTCTTTTTTATTCTATGCAAAGTATCTCAGGGCACAACTGACAATATAAGAAAGGCTATGAAAACACAGCCAACATAAATGATTCAATATGCTTGATAAAATCACATCAAAAGTGATGTCTGTCAGTCAAACAATTGTTACTTCTCTAAAACTTTACGGAAAGGCCATCTGGTTTTGTAGATTTTGTACATAAAAGTTGTTCAAAGTAATGATAAAATTGCAAATTCCACATAAGGTAGGGTCGGCAACTTCGCCTTCGGGCAAATTCACCAGTCACATTTGCATGCCTCCTTGAGAATGGAAAACCCTCTAATCCTATGCTTATTAAGCATCTAAGGTTTATTCAATCACAAAACAGGTTGTGTCAAAATCAAATAATGTCACACGGCGTCCTTGCCGTGTTCCCTCCGATTCCCCCTCTTCTTTACGATTGGCTTCTTACTGATACACAAGCATCCAATTTCAGCATCTCGATTTTCAGCTTATAACTTATACTACATTTCATTACTCCCTCACTTTATATTTAATATATCAAATTATTAACATCTTTGTTGGTTTACTAAGGCTTTGAACGCATTTTTCATAGATATCCCTCCGTCCGTTAATTTCGAAAATCCTATCGGACAAATTCGCCAGTCCACTTTTAGGCTTAGATCTAATCCAAGCATTGCAATTTATTTCATTACTATTACTCTTATGAGGCCTAAAAATGTTATTTCATTCCAGTTTTCTAGATCTACTAATTACTGTAACCTATTTATAAGGGAAAACTATCTCATAGGCCCTAAAACAAAAACACACTAAAATTCGAGACAAGCCTAGGCCTATGAGTCAGCATTCTCTAATGATTCAAAGCATATAAAAAAAGGTGGCAAATTTGCCCGACAGGGCTGGTTAAACTCACCGACACCCTGGTGAATTTGCCCGTCATTATTTGGCTATGGAAAATTATCAAAAACAATGAAATACGAAGCCGACAACAACAAACTAAAGTAGAAACATGCCCTCTGATTGGTCAACTTCTACCCTATGTTTAGTACGCGACTTTTGAGTCGTCTCTGTCGAGTCAGGACGGGGATTTCATAAGAGAGAAATAAAGGTGGCGAAATTGCCTGACCCTACCTTAGTTTATTTCATGAGATATTTCCTTGGATATAAATCTTAAATCATTTTGCAGACAATGAACTAAATTTGTGAATGTATGTATGTATGTATGTATGTATGTATGTATGTATGTATGTATGTATGTATGTATGTATGTATGTATGTATGCATACTTGCCACTGGGTATGCAAAAAAATCAGGATCCAACAAGGAAAAAATCAGGATCTGGGAGAAAAAATCAGGTTTGGCTATCGCGAAGTCTAATAAAGTTTTAAGTCTAAGAAAGCCCTTTACAAAGAATGATGCAATAGGGCCAATAAAACAAAATTAGTGTTTAGCACTACCTTGCAATGAAGAAACAAAGAATCCATAGATATTTGAGTCCAATGAAATACATAAAAACACTCAACAGCAGCTTAATCCACAACAAGCCATGAATAACAGTATAAGTGCTGTACTTCCGGCAGAGACTTAAAAAGTAGATATTATTGATATGGGGAGCAACAAATGATAAACCTGAAATAGAATGAAGAAAGAGCAATGACAGTACCAGTCATATTATGCATTGATAAAAATATTAAAATGTTATCAAAATATGAAAACATACTCATAAAAAAAGATACCAAACAAATAAGTCAATCAGAATTTGTGTAAAACATCATCATGGAGTTCTGAAAAACAAACAAATGTACATAAATCTGGAATGCAATTTTCATCTTTCTATTTTTCTTCTTTAATACTTCATATAGAGTGTAGGGGATTTCACTTTCTTTTTCCCAATAGAGAACCAAAACAACTTTAAAAAAAGGGGCTAAATCTGCAGACATCAGGTTTTGTGCATAAGAAAGTGAATTTTTCCAAGAATTATTTCAAAATATGTTTCCTTCTCATGAAATCATTCACTATTTTGTCATGGTGTTATAAGTTGATGACGGTGTCTTCTTTATGAGGTGATGCTTAATTGGCAATGAAGGTACCAAAGTAATCAAAGAAAACATCAAAAATGGCAGACAATCTAGAAAAAGTAATAGGAAACATGATTGTAAGAAGTTATCATCATTAGATGATGGAACAGGAGGGACTTTGGGAGAAGTCAGTCTTCAGAACATGGCTTATGAACTTAACCCAGACAGGCCATTGGTGGCCATGTTATAGTTTAGCAAAGCTGGGAAGAAAGCTTCTATCAGTTGAGAATATCAATTGGGTGAGAATGGCATTAAGTAAGACAAGCGACTAAGCAGATTCAATACACTAGTCAGAGACATGAATCACATTAAAGAAAAGATTCATGAATCTGTGGTCTCTGTAACCAATGAGATACTTAGATGTCAAAGGCACTTAGCACAAGCTGCAAGAGCGACTACAACTTTTAAGAGAGACTTAAAAACAATATCACACAAATCCTAACCAAATTTTTGATAATGTGCAAAAACCGTATTGTCCTAATCCACTTATTTTGTTAGCTATTCAAATTATCTAACAGGAAAAAGAAAAAGACAACACCCTGTATAATAATGTAATGATGTTTTTGAAAATCTTGAACAGCTCTCACTCCTTTGTTAAGGCAATTAGTACAACCAAATTTAAAAAAGATATATTATGGTCTAAATACTTTACTGATGGTAAAAGATCCATCTCCATTAAATTTGTTTAATTTTATCAAAAAAATATTTTTTCCCACTGTCACGCCCTTCACAATATTCTCTTCCACAGCAAGTTTATTTTTAAGCTCTGTCAATTATCCATTTATTCCTCACACTAGGAGCTCGCCAAAATTTACGTCATTCGCCCACTGCATGTTAAAATAGCAATATCAACGTTTCTATTCATATGAAAACAACACTTGAACCATTTTTACATCTACATCCAAATCAAGCTCCTAGTACATACATACATACGTATATGCGCTCACTAGCATCAATAGATTAAGTTGGATCGAGATCTAATCTAGATCTAGTTCGTTACTTTGTGGGTTTAACGTCACTTTTTAATAGTGTGGGTTATATCAGCGACGGTGCTATTCTGACATGTTTATGTGCTGCCACACATTCATCATAAGGTTCAGCACAACTTGAATGACTCACATAGGCACAGTATATAGACACCGGGCCGACCAGTCTTAGCATTGTTCTCATAATGCTGAGCCCCAAGCAAGACAGTTAATAAAATGCCAATTTTTAAGCCAGGGGGTTAGGTATAACTTGGCTGGGGATCAAACCTGCGACCTCCTGCTTCCGAGGCCACCGCTCTACCACTAGGTCATCGGATTGATATCTAGATCTAGATTAAGCTTTGACGAGGATTAATAGTCACACAAGAGAGAGAGAGAGAGAGAGAGAGAGAGAGAGAGAGAGAGAGAGAGAGAGAGAGAGAGAGAGAGAGAGAG
>JAOWAY010142180.1:0-10644 GCA_028565895.1 Goniobranchus geometricus
GGTTGACTTCTGGGAGGTTGCTGTTTTTTGTGGTTTGTTTTTGTTTTGTTTTTGTTTCTTGTTGGGGGGGGGTTTTTGTGCTCTTTTTTGTCTTTCATGATGGCATCCTACCATGTTGGTCTAGATCTTCTTCTCGGTCCGTATCCATTCCCCAGGCTTGCCTTGGTGTTTGAGTTATATCCATTCTTAAAGCATATCCAATGTTTTTAATTCCGATATTCTTTTCTTCACTGATGTAACAATATCCTCTGGATTAATTCACTCACACACTTCTCTGTTCGATATAAAGTCGTTCGATCATATGTCCAGAAGGTTTTTGAGGCATTTGTGGTGGAATGGTGAGAGTCTTTTCACTGCCTCTTTATTCATTGCCAAGGATTCTGCTTCATATAGGAGTACTGATAGGGCATTTTTTCATACATATTTAGTTTGATTAGTTGTGTAATTCTTTTCAAGAAAAACAATTTCAGCCCAAAGGTTGTTTAGTTTATTACTGTTTTAAAAATTTTATTGAATAAATAGAAACAAACACGCCGCGTCTTCAAATTCTACACACACACACACACACACACACACACACACACACACACACACATACTCTTATAAACACTTTATATGCACACACGCTCAAGCTCCAAAATGCTTTCAGATGAACTTACAGTCCAGATAATCCAAATCTGCTATCACACTTCTTTGGACTCTGGTATCGATGTGAAAGGAGGAAACTTTCCTTTTTGTACCTAAAAACACAATCTGGACATTGAAAATGCTAAATACCTTTCATTTCCTATAATAAGAAAATAAAATTCCTCAGCTGTTGAATCAATCAACTTGTGCGTTAACACATCTGCATATCTCTATCCTGTATATGTAAATGGTGAAACATAAATAATATCCCATACTTTTGGGTAAAATTTGTATCATCAATCAAATGAGATTTGGAATGATTTAACCTATTCAACAAAGTTAACAAGTCCCAGAGCGCCTAATACAGTTACATGTAAAATTTTTGCCAAGTTTTGAACATGATAAATGGTTCAGCTAAAAAGCAGCATCAAGATGTCTGGATTAACACAACTCACAAGAGACGGAGCAATTCATCAATGAAAATCATCATCAACATTTTACCTTTCTGTCACCCAATACTGGCAGATCAGTAAAACAACAAATTTGACAGATTTGTCTTTCTATTAAAGCTAATTATTAGGTGCCACCAGGACAAGAGGCAACCTTAGCAGTTAGATGTAGCTGGATCCAATCAGATAAAATCAGAGAAAAATCTGTTTCAATAAAGCAAACCATTTAAATGGTTGTTGTCATAGATCAACACTTAATTGAAATTTGTATTTTAAAAAATGGATAATTGAAACAACAAAGAGCCTACTCTTAACAATTTCCAACATCCAAAGATTCTTTTATATCTGACTTTTTCATCCTTTTTCAATAGCACTAGATACCAAATCCCAGTGGCCATAGGCTTAAATATAAGTAAGAAAATACAAACAAGCTGTCCTTGGAGAAGCACATCTTAGACAAAGTAAATAGAGCATACTCAATACTAGGAGTCATCTGATGAACATTTGAATATTTCGACCCGAAGACATTTTGCCTTTTGTACTTCAGTCTGGTAAGACCACATCTAGAATATGTGACAGAACCTATATCTAAAGAAACATGTTGATTTAATTGAGAATATGCAATGAAGAGCAGCAAAGCTGGTACCTGGCCTAGCAAATTTATCATAGAACGACTACAAAAGCTTAATTTACCTTCATTATCTTACAGAAGATCAAAAGGTGATATGACTGAAACATTTTAAGTGGTAAATATGACCGAGTATGATCAGAAACAAAGTCACAATACCAGGGGCCACCAATATAAATTGGCAATAGGAAAATGTATATTAAATATGAAAGTCTTCATTTTGTGATTGGGTATGCAGCATCTGGAATTGTCTGCCAGAAAACAAGTCGTCCAAAAGTGCTGTAATTTTTTAATGGAGATTAGATTGCATCTGGAAAGACCAGAATTAGATTTATGGCAACATGGAGCTGATCAACCAAAGAACACCACTGAATTGTCAGACTCAGATGAAGAAGAAGAAGATGTGGTGTTACAGGCATACAACCGGATTTGTGAGTACAATTGATTGAAATTACTCAGGCAGTCCACTACAGTTTGAACCAGGCCTTTAATTAGAGGGCAAATATGTTCTGACCATTAGATCACAGCTGCTTCTTTGCAAAATATTTCCTGGAGACATATGTTTTAACTTTATGGTCAAGTAATTGCATTGAAAAGTCTGATATAAAAAAGAAAAATTGTACTGACTTGCAAGAGGGTGCAGGTAACAATTTAATGATAAAACCATAGGGGGCAAACATTTTAAAAGCCAAAACATTATGCAATGTTTGTGATTTCTTGTGAATATAATGACTGATAAATGATAGATCAAAAAAGTCTTGTTGAGCAATAAGTGAAAACAGTGAAATATACATTTCGTAAATCATCTTTTGCATTGTATATGTGTATAATATAATTATATAGGCACTAATCACAGTCTTAAGAAAACATGAGAAAATTGCAAAGAAATAAGGTGAGGATAAAACATACTAAATCTTGACAAAAAAGAACATAGATACATATTCCGGCTGTTATTTTTCTAATTCCATTGATAAAAATTCATGAATACAAATGTTCAAGTAAATGTAGTCCAAAATTATTCTGGGTTCCACCAACCTTACTTCATGATCTCCATTTCAGTTTTTCTACCTTTTACAAATGGTTAGTTTTACTATCCCTCTTAATGACATTCTCAAAGCCTTTTTTCAAGCCATCAATAAATAAGAATGTCTTTGTTTTTCTGCCACTCACTCTCAAAAATCAGGACTTCATGTACTAACATACCTCTTTCCTTTACTGTGAGTTAAGAGACACATTATAGCACTTGCAAATTTCAAAAACTTCAGAAAATCAGCAGTCTCTGTTGTGTGTGTATGTGTCTCTCGCTCTCAGAGAGAGGCAGGCAAACAAACAAAAAAGAAGACCAGACTGCCAATTGTCTTAAGGTCTAAGACTGTGTTATGGTAATTAGCCTGGCAACCAGTATATGAACAGTATACATGAATCCATGCATTTCATTCTTGTGTAAGGCAAAGGCAATAAACATATTAAAAAGAATAATTAAATTAAACTGCAGAAACATTCTTACAGCTTAAGTCATAGACCGGCTATCTCCAAAAATCGTTACTTCACCAGAGAGACAAAAAACATCTTTAACGAAGGAAATCTGGCCTCAGATTTAGAAATTGTACTGCATGGTGAAAACTCATACTGAGTGAGACAATGCAAGGTCTTCAGAGAAGAAGATCATCCTCAGGAACACCGGGGGTGGGGTGCAATCGAGTTAATACAAAGTTTCCCCACAAGAATCTTTGTCTTATACACAGTGCGATGTGCCATAACTGCTCATGCATTTTTGGCGGATAGCCTGTATTGTCATCAAATCTCTTTAAGACATAATTTCCAAAGAAAATCAATTTGTAATACACACATAAGACAATGAGTAGTTTTTTAATAAAAAGCCTCTTCGAATACCTCTCAAAACATAAAATGGCACCAAAGGAGTAATACACCATTTTACTTCTCATGTAGGCTATTATCAGTATTCAATTTGTTTGATTTTTATAATTTATTCATAATATTTTGAAATGAGTATTAACTTTGACTCAAAGATGAAAATGACATTACACAAACCATCTGCATTAATTAAATTCATGTTCTTCAACCTCTGGGTCATGATTCCAAAGGGGTAACAAAAGCAATTTCCATAGGGTCGCTAAGACATGGTATTTTTCTCTTTTTTGTCCCTTTAAAACAGATGTAGCGGTCGGCAAACGACAAGAATATAGACTGAAATAATACTATGAATTCTTATAGCAATTTATGAAATTTGTAATTAATTTAATCACCCATTATGATTTTAATTCCACATTGTTTTAGGATTCAATCGATTGGTGTCAAAACCTTAAATTAATACATTTTTGTTTGGGTCTGAGCATATTGACTCTTGGCTTTTGGAGTTGAGGGATGAAAACAGATGAAAAATATTGGATTAAATATTACAAAGTATCATATCTATGCTTCATTAAGTGAGTAGATCAAAAAACAAAATTTAACTACTACGTCTTATATCACAAAGAGCAATACTGCATATCAAAAGTAGAGAGATCACATCTGATCAGAACTAAGGAAAAGAGATCCAAATTCTCCTTTTTCACCCCGAGTCATGGGAATACCTCACCATTGAGGAAATCAAAGGGATATGCAAATTGCATTTACCATGATTCTCTTCTCAACAAAAATGTCAGGTTAATTAATGAAAGATGATAAGACAAAAACATATACTTCCCATTTAGTCCATCAGACAACAGAAAGCAGTGAGTATAGAAAATGAAGGACTGGACCTTTTAGGGTCACCATTCATAGACAGGTCGTGTTGATTTGCTTACGTTTCTGCATTCAGTTGAAGGGCAAGTAAAAAAAGAAGTCATGAGAATGTAGTTATAAATTATTGCTTTTAAAACCAGAAGCCAATGTTGATTAATTCTAATAACTTTTCATTCGTAGTTAAGCACATGCTTTGAGATCTCAATTCTTGTTCTATTAGCTTCTCATTCCATCTGATGCAGTCTCCTTTAAGGAATTCACAATCTTTCATCACTAACCTATGTCTTAAAGTCACTAGTCAATAAAATGTTAAACAGTGATATGCAGCTAACACCAGTTGAAGAAATTTTGTTAATGTCTGTCAATGACTGTCAAAATCAATATTAATAAAGATAAAGACTGCATTCATTAGCACTTTCCACCATTCAAGAACAGTCTCAAAGCACTTTACAATACTGTGTCCCCTAGCAAGCATACGTTGCCATGGGAAGTACAGAGTAAAGTGTAGCATAGTCAGCACAACAATGTGAACCTATTGCTAAGTACTCATTTAACAACTGCGTCAAGTGAAGCAATTCGGTTAAAGATTTTTTGCTTTAGGAAAAAACAAGTTATCACAGGCCGGAATCGAACCCAGGACTTCTCAATCCCAGACCAACGCCTGAACCATTGAGCCATCTATGCCCCCAGAGGAAGAGGAGGAGGAGGATGATAGCAGCAAGAAAACACAATTTCAGCAACAGTAACAGAAAGAATAGTAAGGTCAATAACAAGTACAAGAAAAATGAAGGTGATGCTTATGAAGTACATAATAGGAACAAAAGTACTATGTTTATTCCACAGTCTTTGATTGTAAAGTTATTGGTTCATAAATGTTCATGGTCTAATGGCACACAGGTACAAACTTGCATTGATTAACAAAAAGGGATTCTTGAAAGAACCAAAATAAGTCATTTAAAACTAAATATTCAAGGCAAGACCTTTATGAAATATTTTGTAAGCCATCAAGAAGGTAATAGACTTCATGTGCATAAATTAATACACCATGATATACCAAGTCAACCAATAAAAAAGGGCACTGATTTTCTTCTTTCTGATTGGCAATTGGGGAAACGGTCGGTCAATCATGTAATTCATGATGTCACCCACGTATAGAGGCAAGTGGTATTATCACACGGTATGTCTCTCATAGGCCCCTTTCTCTCCTTTCCCCAAACCCCCATCTCTCTCTCATTAGATCAAGGCCTAAGCTATTGTTCCTGTCAAAGGTTTACTGAAGATCTATTGAGACATTGATCTCTTGATCTACATTATGTAGACCTCTGGACTAAATCTATTACTTTTGAGTGCAATGTTGGATTTCTCTGTCCTCAAAAGCTCATAATATTGCTTTCAAAAGGAAAAGTTTGTTTTTCTAGATCCTTTAGATCAAACAAAATTCTAGATATCTAGATGCAGATCGTAAAAATTGCAAAAGAGATTATTTAGATTCAAGATCTAGAGTTTAGATTAGATCTAAATCTAGATTTTAATTTTCTAGATCACCAGATCTACCACCTAGATATAATCTAGATCTGGATGAAAAATAGTATATTGATCTAGCCAGCATTTTTATAGATCTAGACTAGAATATCTTGATGTTTAGGCCTACTCTACTTTTGGGCCCAAATTCATGTAGAGCAAATTTTAAAAACTAAATGTACTGCATTACCTACAGAAATTTAAGTAGGGCCTATTTTGGTTACATAATCACATCAAATGGTAAATATGACGCAGAAATAAAGAGAAGATGAAGAATTGCATTTGCTAAAGACAGTTTCAAGAGAATGAACTTTTTCACGAGAAATAGGAATATCTCAATGGAGACCAAAGTAAGGGTATTAAAGACTTATGTCTGATCAACTGCTGGAATATTTCAACAGACAGTAGGAAAAGGCTGGAAACAGTGGAAATGTGGTTTCTGAGAAGGATGCTAATAATTTCATGGAAAGAAAAAAAAACAAACAAAGAAGTACTGGAAGAAGCAGGAGTAGGAAGATCATTGCTAAAAACAATCAGATGAAGACAACTGAAGTTTTTAGGTCATGTAAATTGACATAAGGAACTTGAACATCCAGCCCTGACTGGAAAAATGAGAGCGCAAGAAGTAGGGGCAGGCAGAGAGTGACATACCTGGAGAGCTTAACTCACTGGGTGACAAACAAAAAGCAGAAAAATAATAGCATAAACTTCCTGAGATTGTCTGAACAGAGAAATGAATGGCATGTCATGGTCGCCAATGTCTGTCTCAGACCTGGTATTTGTTCATGATGATGACTACACTGTGATGGTTACAAACTGCCTGAAGGCTAGCTGGGCATAGGCTAGTCCAAGATGAAATTGTTTACATGATGACATATCAAAAGTAGTCTGTCATGTCTAGGGACAATTTCGTCAGCCTTCTTTAACAAGGTCATCCTGCTTAATGAAGTGGATTAAGTAGGTCATCGAGCATTATGACATTTCTTTTGCACCTTAGCAACTCCAAGACAAAATAGTAAAGGGGTGTTAAATATTAAGTAAGGTCTTATCCAAATTCCAGATTGGGAGGATTTTATTTTTGAATACAATGTGTAACAACCAAAGGGAAAGCAAAACCCTTGACATGGTAATATTTCCCAGGAATAAGCCAAATGAAAATATAAAAAAAAGAAGAGAGGTCCATAATCAGCACCATGCTTAGTATTCAGTTAGGTAAACTATATGTTGGTCTAATTATTGATGAATCCTCAAACTTATTTTCATCAATCCCTTCATCCTAATACTTCAAACAATTGAACACGATCTAGATTTTTTTTTTGCTGAAGCTTTTTGCTTTTCTTTTCCTCTGTCCTCCTCTTCACCAATTTCACCCTTAAGCACTTCTAACAATTCTAGTTGTCGCTGTGCTTCTTCTTCAAGCCGAGTGTTTTCTCCCTTCGTGGCAACTTGGTCAGATTGTTCATTATCAGCATTGCTACAAGGTGGATCAGGGTGAAACAACGGTGGCTGTTGTGTTATGAAAAATTCATTCATTTCAGCTAGAACCTTATCGGCTGGATCCTTTGGCCTTTGCTCAAAAGTTTGCTTTGCATTTTCCTCTGGGCTGATATCTTCTTCCTGTGTGAGATCCATTTCCTCAGGTGTGATATTCTCATCACCTTCTTCGTCTGGAGATACACTGGAATTTTGCAAGCGCATATACGGCTTAAAGGAGGCGAGGCCTGGGACCTTCAAAAGAATGTATAAAATAGAAGCATTCATCAGTAAAGATTATCTCTATGAAGTGTAACTGGAAGGTGAATCAGAGTTGACAAGACACCCAGATACAAATCAAACCTTCAAAAAAATATATTTGCTCTTGAAAGAAAAGTTTAACGTAAAATTATAACACTACAAGCTCTAATCATAAAATTCATCATTCACTGTCTACTTCAACCCTTAGTGAATGTTATAAATATCAAAGTTGTCAACCAAGCTGACAAAACGCAAGGCTTCTTGAAAAGAAACTTTTCATCATATCCTTAAAAATATGAAATAAAACAGGTGCAAGGTCTTCATAAGATCCATTCTGGAATTTAACTGTAGTATGTGGGACATCAAAATGGCTTTTCCATCAGTCACAAAAATCCATTCTGTACTTTTTACATTCTTGCAAATACAAAATATGGCAAGCTCTCTCATTGATAATAGGATTAGGCAGCTAAAACTCATCAAATTCTTCTTTATCTTACTAAATTAGGCAGATATATCTCAAAACTTTTTTTCTCTCATCAAATCAGGCAGAGAAAACTCAAAATTTTCTTTTCCTTATTAATTTAGGCAGAGAAAACACAAACTTCTCTTTTTCTCATCAAATTTGGCAGATTGAATTTAAATTGGGCAGGTAGAACACAACATTTTTCTTTCTCTTATCAAATGAGACATAGAATCTGCATGTACAAAAACTTGATTCCTGTCTACTTTTTCACACAGTGCCTATGCCCATTTAGACTAGCAATATTAGAGTGGAAACTCACTGCAGCCATTTTCAATACATGCCCTGCTACAAGAGGTCATCAAGATATGAGCAAAATAGTTGTAGCTCAATTTACAATTGATAAGCTTTCTACTGGATGCTGCCCAAAACAAGATATAGAACAGGTGAATATCAAGGGATTTAAGCTGCTGTTGTTGTGATCATGGCTAAAAAGAAGACATGAACAGTATTGGGTGTGTCCAATTTCCAATGCCGAGTTATATCAGTTTTGGCAATTTTTTTTTTTTTTAAATTAAGTGATGAATAGAAGTGCTTCATTGAATGACACTAGATACTTAAAAACTCTTCTGGATATAGTTGAACCACATATCGAAAAAAAAACAAAAAAACATAAACACATTTTGTAAAGCAAATTCCATAAAGAGAATGCATGGTCTCCACTTTAAGATAGGGCATATCTCTTATATCGTTATAATAACATGTCACAAGTGCAAATGCTTTATAAAACAAGTATATGGTAAATCAAGATGCGTAGTAATTATAATCTGAGGTGTAATCCCCCCCGTCCCCCCAAAAAAAAACAATAACAAAAAACAAACAAAAACCTGAAAGGTTGAATAGTTTTAAAAAGGCAAAATAAAATTGAAGGTTCGGTTTGCTCTGCATATTTGATATTGGCTGTAAGTGATGGTGTGCTCTAGTTGGTGTGTTCAATTGTGTTGAAACCTGCTTCTTTTTTAAGGGAAGGGTAGTAGGGACTGTGAGCTGGAAGGGTGTCTTCCATCCTTATAGAGCAAGATGACTAATTTTGCTTTTCAGCCTGGCATTCAATTCTAGGCAATGGTTCTAGCCTAAAAACACAATATGTGATGCAAGGCTTTGAAGAAACAAACCAAAGTCAATCAAGAGCTCATTGAAGTTTGCGATTAAGTCTATCTGGTACCAACACATCCCCTTTTACCAATAATGTGGAGCATATCGAGAGAAATTTTAGTGCTGCACTAAAATGCTCTTGATATCAGGAAGTTATCAGGACAACAATGGTAGTGGGGTGGATGCAGTATGATGGCAATATTGAGGGAGAGAGATATTCCTATGCTTTCGACTGTCGTAAGACATGCTCACTGGGGTCAAGAGCTGATATTGAGAGGGAAGCAGTGTGTTTCAAACCTTATAATCTTTTAACATGTTATCTGTTTTTCCATAACCCTGTAAATGCTGGGACCCATTGGCAGCAGGTGTAATCCATTGTTTGTCAATCAGCGACTGACTTATGATTGACACATCATAACTGAAAACGCAGGGTGAATATGTTCACTTTGGTGCTCTATTAAAATTCCAGTATCTGGGATAAAAGCCTAAAAATAACTTGCAAACCAGGCTATCATTTAAATTATACTAAATGTCACTTTCAGATCCGTTTACATATATATGGAACAATAACTTTTCCATTTCAAAGGTCAGGGTTCAATGCCATATCATGCATTAAATTTATCCCCATCATGCTTCCCAGACTGCAATTGAATGCTGATTACATTTGTATGACCCAATTCCATAGAAGGAGCCAATTAAATGGCGTTTTGCTGATTCTGTAGCAGATTTTCAAGGCAACAGTAAAACTGACTTCATTTCATAGCTTCTGATATAGCTTAGCACCATGACAGCACAACATCATGGTGCACGCTTCTGATTGATCTTCTCAGGGTTCCTTTGACGTGGAATCTATATAGACCTAGATGTAACAAGAGAAAAATGAGAAGTGCTCCTTGTTGATCTAGATCTAGATCTCTACATCTTTAGCTGTCTTAGGCAGTCCTTGAGCTTAATGTTAATCATTTGAACTGGAAATTGAAGAGCGTTTTTCCAAAACTCAATATCCCAAATTCAAAATTTCATGATTTTTCCTCAGAAAAATCAGCTGCTACAGAAAACAGAGATGATTTTGAGAAAAAAATTAACAAATACATATTCTTCTAATCTCAGTGGAGTTGTCTAAGCACATTTCTATGACTTTTCTTTGACTTTTGTTGTTGCTTAACATAGCTCAACACAAGAATGAATTTTTCATCGTAAATGCACTTACTGAGTTTTGGAGAAAAAGCTCTTCAATAGTTATTGTAATTAATTTGGAAAAAAAAACAAAAAGACAAAATGAAAGGAGCTGTGTATATTCGACTGTTATAGAGCATGATGTCAGA
>JAOWAY010142291.1:0-10644 GCA_028565895.1 Goniobranchus geometricus
TTTTGGTTGTTTGGACTTTTTCAGTTTCTTTAGTTTTATTTCTATTCTGCTCACTACTGGCACATGATCACTGTCACGCTCCTCACATTGTTTTTGCTGACTTAACAGAGTTTCTTAATTACAAGAGTTGCTAATTATAAGAGATGTTTTTCACCATGAAAGGTTGGCAGTCAATCTTCTTTGTTATCACTATTTAAATTTCCTTGTATTATAAATGCATGTCCTTTTACTGTTCTTTAATAGAGGCACAGCTCCTTAAATTTTTTTTTTTTTGGGGGGGGGGGCATGTTCTTCTCGCAATTCAAAATTTATCTTCTTTAAAGATCGATCCTGATTGAAATTTTTAGAGAGAGTGGGAGAAAGGGCAGTGTAAGTGTAAAGCATAAAGAGGAATTTATGGCCTTTCAAGTGAAAATGGCAGAGAGACCGGTGGACATAAGCCGACAGAGATGACATTTTAAAGATTCTTAAAGCTTCTTGGATAGAGAACCAAAATAATGGAATCGTACAGCCCTGGCTGGAAGATATATCCTGTGTCATAAGTTTCTCTCCTTGACTATGAAAGCCTAACTTAATGTGTCATTACTTAATCTGAGTTGTTGAGTTTTGTAAGACAAAGAAACAGATCATTAAATGGTGGGGGAAAAAAAGCTTATGAAAGTCTTAGCGAAATCATGCATAGTTTGATAATGTGTACTGATAGATTTATGTTGTGAAAATTTGTCAATTTGACAAAGTTAAATGTCTAGTTATACAAAAAGCTTATTGCAAAAATATCAGGATAATGCTTTGATTTTGAAAATGGAATTGATATGAAATTGCCGGCCAATATTAAAAAGAAAAGGGTGCAGATAAGCTGTTGCTCTTTACAGGATCCTCTCTAAGAAATTAATAAAAAGTCTTTATCTGTGAGATCTCTTAACAACATATTCAACTTTGATTTCTTTTTAAATATGTCAAGAGAGGTGGTTTCTTTGATTGTAAGACTGATAAAGTAATTCAAACAATGAACTTATTTTTCAATACAGTTCTTGTCACGTTGTGTCGTTGGTGCAAGTCTAGAGGAAGCTGAGGAAGATGACGATGAACGTTCAATCAGCAGCTCCATTATGGAGAAAAGCCGTGAAGGCTGCTATGAGATTGTTGGTACTCTCAAAGACAGAGAAAAACAGAAGCCAGACTTTGCAAAGGAGCTGATTGTGGTAAGATTATTCACTTATAAGGACTTGAAGGAGAAGAAAAAAGATTCATTTTTGAAGTAATACATGTATAACTATATCTATTCAAGAACATGAAAAAGATAACTTTCCTTTTTTTATGGGAAGGGTTGGGGAGTCTATATCTTTCTTACAATTTGTCATTGCAATTTATTGTTTTAATGTATAGAGAACAATTATCAATGCAATTGCTTTATGGGACTTTTCAGTATGAAAATAAAGACCAACTTTATGAGTACATTGTGGAATGTGACATCATCATCTTTGACATCACTGAGGATCCTGACCAAATTGATGATGCTGTCTGGGCAGTATCAGGTAAAATGTTATATGAAAGGACAAAAATGTGAAAATGCATGAAATATTTTAATCATGGTAATACTAAGTCTTTTATCCTGGTGTTATGAAATTCAGATAATTTGCACAGTACTCTTAACCTTTAGGAATTTTGTGTATTCTGCATGTGATGTAGCCCTTTTTGGGGGACTTTGCAACTGTTGAGCATTTACAGGTGGGTTTCAGGTTTAGATAAATACTAAAACAGTCTACGATAAAAAGTAAAAGCATGATTAGGATGCATAAACTTTATAGTGCACTGCAAAAAGACAAAAAAATGTGGGATGTTTAGGTTTTATTGACTTGTTCTTAATGGCTTAGGGGCAGTGGTTTTCTTTATCCTAAGACTTTGAATCTTTATTACCCGAAACTGTATTAATAAGTACTTAACTTTTGCCTTGTCACTTTACAAAAATTCTGTGTAAAGATAAACTTCTAAAGATATGATATTCCATTCTTGAATTTTATGGCTCATAAAACTTTTTGAAATTTTGCTTGCTATTAGCCTGCTTGATTGGTTTTACAGTTCAAGTAGATTAATGTGTTTTATTCTATACATTCCCATCCAGAAATCCATTCTGATTTGGATAAGATTGACAAACCTAAGATGTTTATACTCATCTCCAGTTGCATGACCTGGGCTAAAAGCAAACCACTTGATCTAGTAAGTTTGATTGAGATGAAAACAAGATATCCTTCTTTGTCCTTATACATACGGTTTAAGTTGTGACAAATGTTATGAAATCAAATTGTGAATAATTGTGGATTAAATCTATGATAATTGCCAGTAATATATGGTGACATGATCTTATCTAGTTGGGGGATTTTATTTTGTACTTTGTTTTGGTTATAACAAATTTTTTATAACTTGTACATTCAGGATGATCCAGAAATTCCTTTCACTGAGGATGATTACAGAAGACGTAAGCCTCATCCAAATTTCAAAGAGCACATCAGTGCTGAGAAAACAGTAATCAAACTTGGAAAAACTGTAAGACTTTGTTTTTTGTTTTTTTTTGTTGTTGTTTTTTTTATTGATATTATGCATATTCTCCATAATTGATTTTGAGAGAGCACTAAAAAATTATTGTTACAAGAATTAAGTTTTGCATACTCACACTGTCAGGGGATATTCATAAGAAGACATTCCTTTCTCGGACATTTTTTGATAGCCTGCATTTAAAGCTTTATATTTCACATTCAGCACAGTGTAATAATGCCTATACTATGGTTTATCTTTTTATTTTGACAGAAGTGTTTTTGAATTTTTTGTTTGTTTGTTTTTTAATGTTATATTATGATTATCAGGCTGTCTGATTGTTTTGTTTCATGTCCTAGCATCGAGAAAACAAATTTACCTTTGGGATGAATATAGATTCCTTATTCGTTATTCCTTATTATTCATTATTCCCTATTATTCATTATTCCATATATATATTATCACATTGAGAGACAAGGGGTAAGATTTTTTTTCAAAGAAAATGTCTTTCTAAAAAAAATCTTCATGCTAGCAATGTCATTTTAGGGTCATCGTTTTAAGAATTATTTTTCAACCTTTGTTTCATGAACCTGAAGCATTATGGCATTGTTTTGTGTTTTTTGTTTCTGTGTATATTTGTTTGTTAGACACTTTTATGGAAGATTTTTTTTGTTGAGCATTTTTCCCCCAATATTGGTATGCTTACTTGGAAACATTTTGTGATTACTATATTTGAAAAGGTTTTTTTAAAGAAAATTCCCAAGTGATCTTCTTTCCTCTTTCCTTATGTAGAATAAAGCAAAACTTGTGACTTATGTCATTTGCTCTGGCCTGACCTATGGAGCGGAAGAAAACATATTCCACTATCTTTTCAAAGTGAGTTTTTAATTTTTGTTTCTGTTTCTTGTGACGCTAGATAAGAAAGAGACAGATTGTACTATTTTGTTCATAATGAGCTAATTCAAAGATTATTTCAATTAAATTGAGAAGCAATCATGTTTAAAGAATCATCAAATTTTATCTTTTAATAGGGTAAGTAATTGACATTTGTAAAACAAATCAATAACTTTAATATCTAGGCTAAAAGGTCGGAAATATATGATGTGGAAAGAATAGTTCATTTACAAATTATAGATCATTTGACACTTGACCTTTAGAAAAATAACTGTTGAAAGTCTGTGTTTGTATTGTACTGAAGTGATAAACCGGAGGCAATGAAAAGGGACAGCTAATATAAGGAGATCAATATTGAACTCTATAGTAAAAACTTATTTGACTCTAAGCATGATGTCAGCAAGTCGATTTGCAAGAGAGGCTGCTGTATTTGGTCTTAAGATTTAGACAGTAATAAGTCCCAACTATTCCTGTACTGCACATATCCATTCTTTCGTACTAATTGGTGCAATTGATGTGCCAATAAAAAATCAGTTGTATGTTGGTGGGACAACTTGGTAGTGACTAGGGAGATATGGAGTCTGTCACAGTTCCTCCACTACTATTGATGATTTGTTGATAAAATTGACTTGGACTTGACTCAGCTTCGCAATCCAATCCAAAAATTTATCTTTCCTTGATAATTCCTTTAGTTGAACCCTGCCCTTTATTTCATCCCATCTGTTGTCAAAACATGCTATTTTCTAGGGCAAGAAATATGCAAGAGCATTTGATGCTGTTCATGTAGATTGCCCAAGGATTGTTGGGGTTTTGTGTGTGTGTGTGTGTGTGTGTGTGTGTGTGTGTGTGTGTGTGTGTATGTTGGAGGATGAAGGTAAGGAGTGAGAATAAAGGTAATAATTGCTCGAGGGTTCTTTTAATGATTAGGGGCCTCGGGTCTTCATAGACAGTTTTCCTTTGAAGTTTATTGGCTCTCTGAGATGATAACTATCAAGCCACTCTGAGATATGTAGTGACTGTCAACATGTTGTATTTATTGCAAACTATCCAATTGTGACCAGGCAATATAGACTGTATATGAATGATCAAGGAAGTATGAGAATACGACAGTTATGGCCTGGGAAACTTTTTTTTTCTTTTTTGGATTTTCAGGGGCATCATTATCATTAGCTTTTTTTCATATCCTCCAGTCTGCTTGGCACAATGCCCCTCAATTACAGTGCTTTGGAAATGGGCAAAATATTGTACCAACAATTCACATCAAAGATTTGGCAGCGTAAGTGGATATGTTAATTTTGTGGGCAAAATATTTTAATCTGTATTCTTTTCTGGAAATCATAGTGGCATAAATCAAGAATTTTAGAAAGCTGAATGTAATTTTTCATGTTGTTTTGGAACATATGAAAATACATATGTCTACCAACATTTTCCTCTCTTAAACTAACCACAAACTCTTTCACAATTTTAACAGCTCTGTTTTATTTTTATAATCCCTTGTTTGCTTTCAGGGTGATACAAAACATTGCAGATGCAAGGCCAAAAGTCAGATACATTATAGCTAAAGATGATGCTCAAAATACCTTGGAAGAAATTGTCAAGGTAATATATTTGACGCAAACATTCAAAATTGGGATGAATTTGCTTGACTCTTAGGTTTCTTTTGTTTATATGGTAATCTCATTAGTAGGTTTTATAATTCTATCAATTTAAGAGATGAATTCAGCACATGAATTTGTCAGAATATTTTAACAATTCACCAGTATTCTTTTTTCTTCCTTAATACTTCAATTCCCATGGAATCAATATCGTATCAATCGAATAACAGCAAAAATCAGTTACAGGTATCCTTACATCTTTATATTCAGTAAAGACATATCTATTCGTTAGATTATCGAAATACAATTTAATGTATTGAATTTTGCCCGTTTTTACAGGCACATTTTATAATTCAAAAGAATAATGAAAAGAAAACTAATGTTAAATAGTTGAAATGTGTCTTATAATCGTAATATATTTCTCTTCAACAAAGTCGTATTTCTGTCTCTGATGCGTTGCTAAAAAAATTTTTACCTTCTTCTCAGGTTGTAAGTGCCAATCTTGGCTCTGGTAAAGTCAAGCACCTTACAAAAGAGGAGGCTCTACTCAGCAAAGATATTGAGGTAAGTTCTAATAAATCAACAGTGAAGACATTGGAAATTAGAAATGTTTAGTACTGGTGACATCATTAATACAAATGATAAATGGGATATTTTTTGGGACACTCCTTGACAAAGATGACTACATATAGCACCTTTTTAAAGAGAAATGGATAAACCATGTCCTCATTCCTTCTTGTTAAGACTGTAGAGAAAGAGAATGAGAGATAAACATAGACAGAGATGGAGACAAAAAGACACACCTCATAAGAAGCAACTACTGAGATAGACATTGAGAATAGGCTAAGGAAAAAATGGTAGTCAAACAGAGGCAGACAGATAAATCATTCCACAGTGTCTTTTTGAAATTCTTTTTAGGATATTTTCTTCTCAGCTTTCATGTGTTATAAATGTGACAAATATTTTGTAGACTTCTTCTACAATGAGGGATTATTGATCATCTTGGGGCTGCTAGACTTCGTCTAATTTCATTTATTTTTTTATCACAGCAAGCTGACTTTGATATGCTTTTGGTCAATCTGAGAATGGATGCTGTCTTTGTGAAGGAGAACATGCATATTAGCTGGATCTCTGAAGCTGGCATAATTGACAACATTCTTCCCATCATCAAAGAATACAAAGAAACTAGAGGTCTCCAGGTATTCTTTCTGAGTATTACTAATTTTTATGATTATTCTCTCAGTTTATTCTGTAAGGGTTGTTTTTTGTGTGTGTCTTTTCTTTCTCTGGTTAGTACTCTCATACCAATGACGGCCATACCAACTTTTATTCTATTTTAGGTATATGCTGTAGTAATATAAGATAAAATGAAATAAGCTACAAATTGACAGTGCAGCTTAAAAGAATATATTTATAAGACATTATATACTTATTGATATACTGAAATTTCTCTGTAACTTTGACTGGGACTGTGGCTGCTCCCTGTTAATGATTGAATTTTATGTATTTAAAGGTTCTTTATTCTTGGACACACAGATAGAGTCATTCCAAGTATAGTATAGATTTTGCAGATTGTAGATGGATGCTATATGCTGGAAATCAAAACTAAGATATTCATGAAACAGCACACTTAATGGTGTCACTGTAATTTTTTTTTTTTTTAGCTTGGGAGATGTGGAAAATATCCAACTACCAAATATTTTTACTAAATCTCCATATCAATTGTCCTATTCAAAGAGACAACAAAGAATTTAAATTATGAAATAAAGCATTGCACATTTCTATGTACCTAAATTTATTTGTTTTCATCAATTATACAAAAAACGAAAACGGCAGTTTTATAACCTTAATGCAAGAAATTCATTCAATCTTCCTTGAAAATTCATAGAAATCCCTTTAGGCAGATACAATTCTGCAGCAACAAAATCTCACCATTGGAATCCTTATGAAATTTTACCCAATCAGTTCTTGCCTAATTTCATACAAGGATTATTAAGTTTCAATTGTTTTTAAGGGACAGAGAGACACAGACAGTATCAGTTTACTTTATAGTTAAGATATAACAGTCAAAAGATTTATGCTAAGATGATAGTTTATTTAATCAATTTTTCCCATGATAAATTAATTTGGTGATTTGTTTTTATTAGCTATTGTTAATAATTTTAAGGGTTCAATTTTAATTAATCTCTCCAGATAATAGATTTTATTGCAAAAGAATTCTCATGGCTCAACTGATATTGATATCATTGCCATTTGATTTCATCTACAAGTCTTAATTGTATAGTCTGTTCCAAATTTGACAATCAATTTTTCTTCAATAAATGATAATGATTAATGGAATTGATGTAATGGTCAAAGATCAATGAATTGGTAAAGATATGTTTATTTTGCTTGTGTTTAAATCATATATGTTTGAAAATCTAATTGACTTTTTTTTGTTATTATTTTATTACCAGCCCCTTCGCGCAGTAATTCTTGGCCCTCCAGCTGTAGGCAAGACAACCATCACCAAGCAGCTGTGTGAATTTTACAAGTTGCATCACATCTTGGTCAAGGAAGTCATTGACGAGGAGTTAGAGAGCTTGGTATGAATATTAGAGAGTGGCCATAATAGTGACAATCATAACAGCCGCCAATTGAATATGCCAATTTTTTTAAAGGTCCAATGCACTTCACTGTTTTATTTTCAATTCAAAGATATGATTAAAATTACCTGTATACAGAAAAAAGAGAACTTTATTTTAACTTTTTATGAGGAATTTTGTGTTACCATGGCTAAGATCAAATTAAGTCCACTCTTTCTATAGCTAGTCCTCTTCTGGACCTCGCATTTCTGACAGCATATCTGTAAACCTTCCTGTTCTGTGCCAGTACTCCTGCGTCTGTCACCACTATTCGCAACCATCTTTTGATGTCTCTGCTTCATTTTTGTCTTGGAAGTCCCCTTGCTCTTTTTTCAGGCATTGTTCCTTCCAAAATGATCTTTACAATGTCATTGTGTCTTTTTACAAGGCCAAAATATGTCATCTTCTTTGATTTAATCCAGTCTGTGGGCCAGTTTTCTTTCACATTTAATTCCTTTAATATTAAGTCCATTTTATATACATTATACAAGGAAATCAATCTCAAATCACTTTTGGTCACCACTGTACAGCACCCTGCTCCTCTTGGTAATAAACTGGTACTCATTCACACCTTAGTTGAGTGTGGTATTAGGGATTTAGTGTCTTCGTCACAAACACAATCTTGAGTGAATCTTGGGCTTCTGTCAGTAACTTTTATGTTTTGAATGTTAATATGGCACATGAAAAAATGGAATTGAAAATAGGCCTTGTCCTGTTCTATCATATCAATAACCAAGACAGAAAGTTTTAAATTCTTTCTTCAAAAAGTCAGTGTTTATTTAACCTGTCACATCGCCACCCAGGAATAATACAGTCATAAGGGCAAAATTTGGATTTTGAAGTTACAATAGTAATTTTTCCAGGCAGCAATGTGCAAATCAATCTCAACAATGGGGTCACAGTTTTATCACCTATATTACCTTAGGTTTTTAGAGAAGATTCTTGTTTGGATTTGGTTTCAACTTTATAAGGATCAAGTTGAATTTTGATACGTTTTAATTGAGAATTTATTGAAGTCAGGAAAAATGTGTCTTTAAGCTAATAAGCAATTGTCAGCAACAAATATTTTTTTTATCATTATTATAGTGGCACTTTTGCATGAGCAGAAAGTTTGATTTCTTCAAGAAAAATATTATTGTTATGATACAGCAGTAAATACAGTTGAACTTATTACAGACTTAAAACTAATTGAAATATCAATTAATAGAGCTATGATGCATTCTTAAATGATTGATGATGACATTAGCCATGCCTTCAGCTGCAATTAGCTGGGTTTTGGGCATTACAATCCATGTCCAGCCAATACCTGTCAATTTCATACCTACAAACCACACTATCAAATAATCTATTTTTTTGTAAATGAGTGAGTCTTTTTTAAGACATGTTGCATCATCGAATTAGATGAATTTGTAATATTTTTTTATTTCTGTTATTTTTTCATCCCAACACTCAATCTTGGTGATGAGAGAATGTGAAACACATTATACATTTGTTTTCATTTAGTGATCACTCTGAGTCACTCCAACATGGTTGCAATTTAGATGCATAATTTCATATCTCACTAGGGTAAAGATTAGGATATACCACTAAATAACTCTCTTTGAACAGTAGATTATGCTTTGACAAACAAAAACATTTGTGCAAATTTTATAAACATTGGCCCACAAATAACGATTCTACTAGAAAATTTTATTTACATATCTCTCTAATTTTGATAATATGGCCCAAAGTTAGTTATTTCTATGTCAATGAAGAATGGCTTTGGTACTGTTCTTTATATCATGTTGAACTGGAACTGATGAGTGTGCTTTAGCCTCTCACAACTGTGCTGCGTGCTGGTCTAATTTTTGTATGAAAAAGTTTTTACTCAAACCTGTATACCTTAGGCCATCAGCTATAACTCAACATTCTTAGACAGTTCAGATGATATGCTCTAACAACCAATGATTCTCTTGGATAGTCCATTGTCATTATTTCATTGGTCAACCAAGCATACAGAGGCATTGAAGTTAGAGAAAAAATGAGAGGTGAAGATGGAATATAGTCGGGCATAGACCTACAACAATCCACTGCAAGGAGACTTCAGCTTGAAATCTAGTTAACTTCAAAACAAATGCAGCATTTCACATGAATTCACTTAAAATCCATCCAAAAGTTAATGTGGTTAGTGATGGCCTAATTACTCACAAATGCCTCTGTCTGAAGTGAATCAAAAGTTTGATGATTTCATTCCTTTCTTTTTCAATGAGATGAAAGTATTGAAGGAACTTATCCATTATGCGTCTCTATTAATTGATGATGAAAATTAAGCTGAGAGATATTAAAGGATCTACTCTGTACCTTGAAACAGAGGAAATGGTCATCAGAGTAGGGATTCAGTAGGAAGGATGTTTGTCAGAGAAAACTGTTTCCTTAAATCAATTTTTTTGGCTTACTTCAAACAGCAAGCAAAAACCCGTCGCTCAGATGAGGAGGACACAGAGGAGGAAGAAGATAATAGTGCTCAAGAGGCTCAGGATATGCTGGACCAGATCAATGAAAGCAAAGAGAACAACGGAGGCCGCATTGAGGACCAATTTATCAACAGATTCATTCGTGACCGTCTCAAAGCCATGCCTTGTCAAAACCAAGGTTTCATCTTGGATGGCTACCCCAAGACAGTGAAGCAGGCAGAGGAATTATTTGCCAGTGAGTAGGAGACATAAAGGAATGAGTTCAATTTTATCCTCTTGTTATTGTCATATTAATTTTTAACATTGTATGTATTGAAAATAACTTCCAGTAAGTGAGTGTTCCTATTGAATACTATAAGGGTCACCCAACTCTATGCAATGCACACAGAACTTGTTTTCAAATTTGGAAATGACTCCATTATAGATTAGTATTATTATTATTTTTATTATTAGTAGTAGTATTAGTAGTAGTCCCAGATATCAAAATCAATAATGACAGCATTGAAGTGGTAAATGAGTTCCAGTATCTTGGCTCAATAGTAACCC
>JAOWAY010142402.1:0-10643 GCA_028565895.1 Goniobranchus geometricus
CCCGACACCATTGAAAAAAAAAAAAAAAAATTGTCATGTACAATCAGAACAACACAAATTAGCCAACAACTCCAGGCAAGTACTTTGAGCTGTCAAGAGATGATCAACTTCAGGCCATATTTGCTCTGCATCATACTCTTCATTCTGAGGAAAGATCAGTAAAAGATGATGGTCTAACTTGTATGGCAATGCTTGTAGTAGAAAAAAGGTAAATGATAATCAAGTGTCTCCATGACAGAATTTTAGATGAATAGTCAATGATGGGAGCACAAAATCACACTAGCCCATTGCATTTATAGTCGATAGTTGATGGGCCTACCTTTGAAGGATTATGGACTGTCAAGCTGTCGTTGTCTACGTGACATCCTGATTTCTTCTTCTTCCTATATTTCATATGATGACTCAAATGACTGACTCATTTACAAGGAATATTACTGTAAATGAATATGTTTACTTAAAAACTACTCACTAATTTGTTGTTTCATTTCTAAGAGCAATTAACCCTCACATTGTCTTTAAAAGCTATTCCAGCTAGTGCTGCATTTGACAGAGTGGCATTTTGTTCTAACACCTTATAACGTCAGGAAAAAGTAATATCGGAGGTTATCAATGCAGGGTATTGACCTTGTGTAAATTTGAATGCTTGACTGTCAGATAAAAGACTCTGTATGTAAAAAATGAGAGTATTCTCTGCCTTTTCTTTTCATACCTGCTCCAAGTCTTTCACCCTCTCCATTGCACTGTGGACAAGAGGCATACAATCCATATCCAATACCTCCCCTGCCATGTGAACAATACCATCAAAATACTGGGACAAATCAACATCTGTTAGGTTCAGCAGGATTCCTTAATTAAAAAAACATAATATATTAAAGAACCTAAACATTAGAGGGGGGGAAAAGGAACAGATTTGTTGTCTTTCTAAACATCAGTCTCCACTATGAAAATAATATAACAAGATATTATTTGAAATGTCTTCAATTGTCAGACAGAAAGAAATAGGGAATAAACATAAAGAAAAATCCAATTTAAAAAAGCAACAAATAAAAAGAATAATAAGTTAGAATTATATTATTTTATTGAGAAATAAAATCACTAAATGTCCCTACTTAAATTTGGTATCGATTATAGACATTCTCTTCAATGCTCATTATAAAGCATTTATTACATTGTACTTTAAGTAAGGGAAAAAATGTTCCACAAGTTCTTTAGAAAGAAGAACGAACCATTCCAGGTGAAGATTCAAAAATTTAAAGACGTTAAAAAAATCTTACTTTAATACACCTATAGAGCTCATATCCGAGCCGAATCTTCCTATGATTAATTTTGTTGAATAATTGTTGCATACAAAGTCACGTCTCACAATATTCTAAGTGATGAGCAAATTTAAGGTGGATGTAAGGAGGAATGTCAGGCAACAAAATTTGTCCCTTAACAAGTTATCAAGTTGGGTCATATACATGAATGATGAGCATTTCACCCTGAGTTGAAATATGTAGATTTTGTGTGCTTGGGTGTTTGTGTACGTATGCATGTGTGTGTGGGGTGAAGTGTGTGTGTGTGGGGGGGTTGCTACACATCCCTTTGCCATGGAAACTTCAGCCATCTTGGACTTGGCTTGTATATTGCAAATAATTTCAAATGTGATACGCTTCCACATTTTTCAGATTTCCTTCTTTTTACCCCAGAAGGGATTTTAAGAGGCTTTGAAAAGGACTGACTGGAGATGGAAAATCTACTGTAGCTACGCCTAAAGTGACAAACCGAAAGAAGACTTTGAGGAAGAAGAACTACAATACCATTACAACATAAACTGCATTTAGCTCAGATTTCTCAAAATGAAAACTGACTAATGAAAATATTCACCTGCAGATAAGACTCGAAACAAAACGCCATGAACATGTGGAGGTTTCGTCACAACAATGTTCCCAAGGCCCTCCAGTATTTCTGGCTGTTGTAGAACTTTTAAGACTTCTGGGTTATTTTCACTGACAATGTGCAGGCATCGTGCTACAGAAAAGAAAAAACAACCAACACAACTAAATTCAATTACATTGAAGCTGTTATGACACTCTATAAAACTGCATGCCAACAGAAATTTAGAAAAATAGCTCAAGACAAAACCCATCCTCTATATGAATGCATTTTGGTGTCTTCCTGCAGCCATAGATATATTCTGCTCAAGACAAAGACAGACAGACACAAACAAAATTTTCTCCCGTCTTCTATTAAATTTATTCTTGTATTTACCCTAAAACATACATTGTTTTCGAAAATGGCACATTACTTTTGTGTGCAATTTTCCCTCTTAACTGTGTGACCTTTTATCATTGTTATAAGATGCATGGGATTATGCTTCATATTATGCTAGTGTGGGATATGCGTGTGTGTATTTGTAAGTGTAGTGCAGTGTATGTATTGTCGGTCTGCCAGAACTGGAAAAGTTACGATATTTTTATATCTAAAGTATCTCTCATTTTTTATTGGAGATTTAAGTGAATCAGAGAAGATCAGGCAGGGAGTTAAACAAGGTTCTGTTAAGCCACCAGATCCTTTTAATATATATAGTGAAATAATTCTTAGAAATTTAGACAATTGTTCAGGCCTCAAAGTTAATGGACAAAACATAATCAATATCAGGTATGCAGATGATACAGCTCTTATAGCAGCCTCAGAAAACGACCAACAAAAACTGTTAGATATCGTAGTCTTTGAAAGTGAACGTAAAGGATTAGTATTGAATGTTAAAAAGACAGAATGCATGGTAGTCTACAAAAAGTCAGTAAATCCCATTTGTAACCTCACAAGCAAAGGAGAGAAAATAAAGCAAGTCCAGAAATTTAAGTATCTTGGTAACATAATCACATCATATGGTAAAAGTGACACAGAGATAGAGACAAGAATTGCAGTTGCTAAAGACAGTTTAAAAAGAATGAGCTCTTTCATGAGAAATAGGAATATCTCAATGGAGACAAAAGTAAGAGTGTTAAAGACTTATGTCTGGTCAGTTCTGTTATATGGTTGTGAATGCTGGAATGTTTCAACAGACAGAAGAAAAAGATTGGAGGCAACGGAAATGTGGTTTCTGAGGAGGACACTAAAAATATGGAAAGAAAAGAAGACAAACAATGCAGTACTGGAAGAAGCAGGAGTAGAAATATCATTGCTAAAAGCAATCAGACAAAGACACCTGAAGTTTTTAGGGCATATAAATCAACATAAGGAACTTGAACATCTCGCCCTGACTGGAAAAATTGAGGGGAGAAGAAGCAGGGGCAGACAGAGAGTGACGTATTTGGAGAGCTTAAATCACTGGATGACAAACAAAAGGCAGAAAAACAGTAGCATGAACTTCCTGAGATTGCCTGAACAGAGAAGTGAATGGTGTGTCATGGTCGTCAATGTCTGCCTCAGACCTGGTATTTGATGAATGAATGAATCTCTCATTTTACTGATATGCTAATACAGAAAAATCGTTTACTATGTATCTTATAGGGAATTACCGTTTTTAACATTATAAGCAACAATGTATACTTTATATTTCATAATTATACGATATAATTCATATACTATAAATTCTTATGCCAACAATATTTTTAATGATGCAATAAAAATAATTTTTTGGTGGTACAAATATGTGATGCATGAAGATTATCCTCCTTACAGGAAATAAAAACTATTTTGATTGATTGGTATTACAAAGGAATTATAGGGCTTTAATTTCGTTTTTAATTTGACTTTGTTCTCTCTAGTCCAGATGATCATGAGTTTGTTGAGGGTGGATGTTGATAGATGTCTTCTCCTTGTTATGTCTTCTTTGTCTCCTATCAGGGAAAAATAAGTCTATTTGAAATCATCTCTTTTATCAAATAACCACACACAATTTAAACAAGGTAAACAACTTCAACCACAAAAAAAGGAAGACATAAAATAATGGGAAAGAACATATATCATGAAGATTGAAACCATTAGAGAAAAATCAAGAACAATTACCTACTGCACATGACAGAGGATGATCATAAACATTAACTTCCAGCATTGGCAATAAGATTTTTATCAAGTCCTCAACATTGAAACGATGTAAAGCTTTGGCACTGTTTTCACTGGAAAGAAGAAAATACAGAAGTTTTAAGGTAAAAACATATTTGCCCTTAAAAAGGCACAAGAATTTTCGCAAAGTTTGACATTACTTCAGCTAAATGTATAATACTGTTAATTGCCTTTCTACAGTAAGTACATCACTTCAGAATTTCTTACTATTATAAACATAATTTCTTGTCACTTGCCATGGAATGTACCAAATTCTTTAGAAAAAAAAATAAAACAAAAAGCACCCCCTCGCACCAAACACCCACAAAAACAAGCACAATACAACAAAGAATAAACCCTGATTATGTAAGACCAGCCTTTCATTTTCATGATATCATTTCTATCAAGATCAACTTTTCCTAGTCTTATTAAGAAATTGACTCTTAAAATTGGACAAAAGGTAAGAAAACATGTTTATCAAAACACAGAGTCTTTACCATAAATTGGAACATAATTCCACAGATTCAATAAGGACCTCTGAAGCTGCTTCCTTTCCAACTGGCTTTGTAGGAGTCCATCCATTTCCAAACTACCAAAACGGGGAAAAAAAAAAAATCTTTAAAAAGTATAATCTCAATATACAAGATCAAGTACCTCTTTTATGCAACTGTCTCTGCATATTCTTCTAAAGTGAGATAAAATGTCCAATGTGCAAGCTAAGTGAAGCATTCGAATGACCAAGCGAGTCTCTTACTTTCACACGCCCAGACAAGATCTTAGAACTTAATGCCCGAAGAAAGGGTTACTTGTTCTTTTTCTTTGAGTTTCTTCTTTTAAGTGTTTTGTTTGGGCATTTTTTTTTTGGGGGGGGGGTTGTTCAAATTTTTATTAATTTGTTTGTAAATGGATATAAGTTCTCACGTTGACAAAGTAACATGGACATTACACAATTTAAAGTCAACCAGACTTCTAAAAAGATTCATGGTGGAAAAATAATAATAGAAGGAAGAATGGGTGTGTCCAATCTAAGCATGTTAAACATTTAAAAAAATTGGACCAAATAGCAGTCCTTTAAATAAATGTTAAAAAGATGTAAAATAGAAATAAAAATGGCAGATGTTCTAATAAGGAAAAGCATCTTTAAATCACATACTTTCCAACATTTGGGCAAAATTAGCTAACAACCTAATGAGTAAAACAGCTCTTTATCAGTGAAAATACCAAAGTACTCAAGATATTTTAAAAATAGGTAAACCACAAAAAAAAAAAAGAAAGAAAAAATTCAGGTTTAGAAAGCATGTTAGCCTAAGTCATTCTCAAAATTCATCATTATAACATCCCTTTCAGTTTTTTCCCCATTAACTTAAAACACATAAAACACAAGAATGCAATAATCGCCTTCAAAGAAGAGAAAAATGGAACAGAAGCTGATCATCATATGTCCAGCTGATCATCTGTCATAACTGCAGCCCACAATTAAATCATTGTCAGAAATTCTCAGGGGAATCTATGTGAAACAGTTGCTGTAATGGTAATGAACACCACTGAAATACAGTCCATTACAGACCTGTAGCTGCAGGTCTCCATGATCGACATCACCTAAAACGCATGTCTCTTTCCATTCGAATTCGCAGAGACAGGTAAAAAAAACTTTCCCATTCACAATGCTTCGTTTGAGTTATAATTCCATGTCACATACATCCAAAGAATGAAAACAGACTTCAGCTGCATCACAAATTTCATTAAGATTGAGGTATAACATCTTAAACGCAGGTTCACTTAAAGAAGATTCAAAGTAGTAATACTGTTGAACAATCTATATACTCATGCTTTAAAACATTTCATTGCGCCAAATGCCGTCCAAGAGCTTCATACAGAAGAAACCTCTCCTCCATACTAGTACCATGCGCAAGCTAATCATTTTAATTAACCAACGGAGCCATCTGTCTGGATCACTTGGTCAATCCAAAAACCTCAGCTCATTGCCGATTAATGATGATCATATGATTTTACATTAATTTGGCATAAATTTTTTTTGGTTGAGTTTAAAATTGAGTCTCCCAACACCAGGTCGAGTTGTTGTTGTTTTTTTTGTAATCCATATTATCGACCTTGATAATTGGCTTTTATCTCTTCCTTACCCCACCCTCTCCACCCCCATCCAGTCGCAGTCTCATCATGTGTCATGGTGTCAGCAACTCAGAAGGACAGGAAGCCACCCATTAATTGGCCCACCACTGCTCCACACTACACATGTCATACAGTGCTGAATTAATCTCCACACTACACAGGTCATACAGTGGCTGACTTAGTCTACACATTACACATGTCATACAGTGCTGAATTAATCTCCACACTACACAGGTCACACAGTGGCTGGATTAGTCTCCACACTTCACATGTCATACAGCGCTGAATTAATCTCCACACTACACAGGTCATACAGTGGCTGACTTAGTCTCCACATTACACATGTCATACAGTGGCTGGATTAGTCTCCACACTACACATGTCATACAGTGGCTGGATTAGTCTCCACACTAAACATGTCATACAGTGGCTGAATTGACCTCCACATTACACATGTCACACAGTGGCTGGATTAGTCTCCACACTACACATGTCATCCAATGGTTGAATTAGTCTCCACACTACACATATCATGCAGTGGCTGAATTAGTCTGAGGCATAAGAGTCGGTTCAAATGAGTAGTAAAGGACATGTTCTTCATTTTAGCCACTAGATTTTTGTTTCATTTTTGTTTTGAGTTTGGTGGACTGTAATGTTTCAGATGCCTGCTTTAATTGCATGTGAAGGGGACTTTTAGACCACAATCAGACAATGCTAATTAGACATACCTTTTTGATAAGGATGGACAACGGTGTGAAAACATCCTCTTTCATCATCACATCACAGGCCTTTTCTCCACCAAAAATACTCATGTTTCTACAAAAAGAAAAGGAGAAGCTTTCATTCCAAATGTTATGTTTGTAACATAGTTACACCCTGTCCCACTCAGTCAGTGTAATTGAAGAAAAAAAGAGAAGATTGCCAACTAACTATTACACATGACACAGATTTTTTAATATTCCAGAAACGACAGAAGATAAGACAAATTTTCTTAGACACAAGACAAATGCTATCTCTATAATAATTTTAGAAGTACAATCTACTGCCAGTTATCTGGCATCCTTTGTTTCCAAGAATAAATGCTGGATAAGTGAGCATGTCGAATAAGTGAACATTGGTCCCTAGACATCTGTAAACACATGGAATATATATGTGTATTAGAGTGTATATATAGAGGGAACAAGTAAAATCAGTCTCAATGGAATGCATGTTGCTGCAACATGTTAATTGTCGACACCGATTCAGCGGGCTATTTAACCCACACTATGAGAACAGTGGGCAATTAAACTCACAATATGAGATCACACAATTCCACAAGCCAATACAGCTGAGCGAATGTCAATAGCAATAAAATTCTAATCCACAGGTAACAGTTTTTCACTCTCATCTCAGTAAATGAAGATGATAGATTGTAGTCAGGACGATTCGCCAGGTATGACAGGCCTCTGGGCAGTCACAATCTTCCTGCCATGTGTCTAGCTGTGCATTGTTTTCACGGGCTGAATAAGTGGCTAAGAGTTTTTTGCTTCAGTAGTTGCCGTGTGTGTGAAAATCTGTTTTAGCCTTATGTCTCGAAAAATTTAATGCCAGATAACTGGCAGGTATTATATAGAGATGTACTCATTTGTTCCTCAATTTTGAGTGCCAAAGCTGGATAAGTGAATATGCTAATTACACAATAAGGAATACATAGCAATTTATTTTTGTCCTTGGGATTATGGCTGAATACCTGAGCATGCCAGATAAGCGGCGTCCGGATAACTGGCAGTAGACTGTAGGAGAAAACTTGCCAATAAAATCTACCCTAAAGGAAAAATTTATGGTTTATAAAGTTCTACCCCTCCGTGAATTGAATAGATAAACATGATGATAAGAATCTTTTTTCAATCCAAGCACTTCGAAAGTAGCCTAAATTTCCAAATGCCCTACAAAAAAATTCATGAGAGACACTGTGTAATAATGTCCCAACAATGAGCTGCTTTAAATTATTTTCCATATCCCAAAAATACCTCAAGGCTCCTAAAGAATTCTTCTGAACGTCAACACTGGTATCCAGAAATAAAGGGGCTGTAATCTTAATGACATTCTGTTTCAAGAGAAGATCAATGGCTTTTGGCCGACACACAATGCTTGCCATTAACTGGCATCCACATGCTTTTTCTTCTGTACTTGGGGCCTGGATCTGGTGTATACATAAATGGATAGAATCAATCTTTGCATTTCCACATTAGACATAATTTCTGTTATTTTCATGATATTTAAGTATTGTATCCTTCCTTTCAATGAGTATAAATAGATATTCATAGATAAAACTTTGAAGGACAAGAACAATTTTTGAAGTGATTTCTTGAGCTTATGAACTACTATCATTCATGTGACAGCTGGAGAGAGGTAAGAACTGAAAATGCACGTCTGTGTCTCATCACAAGTTGCAAATTATATTATTATACAAAGCTCATTATCAATATTTTAGCATGTTTTATTCATCGTTTATGTGTATCTATTTATTTGGTTTATTGATGTACCAATTTATTTACTTGGTCATCTATGACTTTCCATTGACAGATTCATTCATTCATTTAATATAATACATTTGTAGGTTTGTAAAGTGCTTTGAGCTGTAGTATATAATCTATATATATAATATGTACATATATTATTTATATATATAAAGGATAAAGCGCTATACGGTACTGGCGCTCTAACAACCCGCCATCTAAGAACACGGTCCGCCTTACATCACAGTTTTTCCAGATCACAGAATTTTTTCTATATAAATTGGCCCCTTAACAACATGCCCCGTCCTAACAAGATTTTGAACGTTTTCTTTCTAATTTGACAAAATTGATTTCATTTTCTCATAGATCTCCCAGAATGTACCTGTATGTTTGCATTTGTTGTGATTTGAATTGTATCGCCTTGGGCCTCAGATTAGAGGGAGAGGGCGGGATATAAATCAACTACATTATTATTATTATTAATGCCAAAAATTCATGTTTTCTGATTAAGCCACACATCTAGCTTTTATTACGCTCAAAGAGATGTACATGTATTTGCCATTCGGATAGGTGTCTTTCTGTCCATGTGGTCAAAGCAAGCAATGATCACTGTCCAGCTGGGTAGGCTGTTAACAAAAGACACGGCTCTACCCGCCATGGACCGGACGCACGGAAAGGCGCATTTCTATCCTTTTCTCTTATCGCTCATGAATGTTACTGAGTCAATTAAATCAATGGCATGCATCTCACCAAGGGACTAGACTTTGACTCCGCCCTTCGCCCACAAGGCTACACATTCTTTGTTTAGCATTTGGGGACTTATTGCATGATTGACAGGCTTGGTAAGAAATGAGTTCATTAGATTTGATCATATGCATAGCCCTTTGTGGGCTTCCATTTGCTTGGCTGTTAAAATGAGAGAATGTGAAAAACAGCACACCTGTTGCATATTTAATGCATCAGTAGATAAGCTTTGCCAATAATAATGATAATGATAGACCAGCACAGGTGCACAGCCTTTCCAGTGGTTAAGATAAGGGAGAATCTTATAAATAACAATAGCTTTGTCTCATATAGACCGTAATTGATGGATTGAATCCTAATTACTAACAGATCTAGATCTCTAGGTCTTGCTGACTTTCTGTTACCCGCCATTTGACTAAAATCACCGTCATTGTCCGTTCTTATTAGTTGTGGATCTATTTTACATAGATCTAAGCATTGAAACAGTGCTATTAGCTCTGAAGAAACATGAATAAAAAAAAAAAAGAATAGAGGCTGAAACAGAGCGGTGAAGTAAAAGTGCAATGGAACATAGAACAATTTGCAATGAATGTACAAACTGATTGAAATACAGAACCAAAACCATTTGTGCACCCTTGATTGAAGGCATTTCAAACACATCTGTCAAATATGGTGGTCATGGTAGCTGTGGAGAAAAAGCCTTTTGCGTTTCTAGTTGACCATATTCGGTAATGATAATGATAATAGGCTAAATCATTAAAGGAAAGTAATACCCTTAGCGCTTAAAAAATAATGATTACAAATATGCATTGAAACTGCAAACAAACAAAACATGCATTATCAATTCAAGGTGGTGGATAAATAAACAATGCATTCACTTATCAGTTCATAAATCATGTTATATACATATATACGAGTAAAAAGCCTGTGATATCACGAAAGATGTTGCTTCGTTCATCACCATTCTTATTAGATTTTATTTTGTTCAACAAAATGGCAAAGCAACATTGATCTTTTTTCATATCACAACTGACTTAAGTCTATTCCTAATTATCATCATTATCAAGTACCAGGTCTGAGGCAGACATTGGGGACTATGATATGCCATTCATTTCTCTGTTCAAACAATCTCAGGAAGTTCATGTTATAACAATAATCACCTGTCACCTGTCAGCATCATCATCTACAATGTTAGCTGCCACACACGACTTCACAATGTTCCTCCATCCATCTCTGTTCTGA
>JAOWAY010142513.1:0-10643 GCA_028565895.1 Goniobranchus geometricus
TTTGAATAAAAAAATTACATTTTTCTTTCTTGCAATGTCTAAAAATTACATTTTTTCTTGTAGTCTCTCTCTCTCTCTCTCTCTCTCTCTCATATCTCTCTCTGAGCAGTAGAGGAAATCAGTCTCTTGGACTTTCTTCCAAAACTAGAGACAAAAATAACTGTTTTCAACCAACTTTAGGTACATTTTGGGAAAAGCAGATTTTTTTTTTGTTTGGATAAATAGTTTTAAAAGATGAAGTGTATGGGCACAAAGAAAGATTAATGTTTTAGATATCATCAATAAAAAGTCCTATTCATGCACATTTTTATTTTGGTCTTGAAATGTAATTGAAAACTTCATGTTCTCTGTGCCCTTACAACTCAAAATGATCTGATACTTGGTAATTTTTTACATGCCTCGGTCAATGGCACACTCACAAGTTTTTGTGCCTTTGACCTTGAGAGTTTTTGAATCAATATAAGTCAAAACTTGTTTATTAATAAGAAACATTTTGTGTGTAATTTTTACCTGCAGGTTTTGATGACTTGAACCTCACCATCAGTACGGACATGGCGACTGTAGTGAAGGCTATGGCCCAACCTGACTCTGGTTTGGAAATAAGGGACAGAATGTGGCTGAAAATAACTATAGCCAATGCTTTTATAGGTGAGAATATCTGTGGATTAACATGGCACAAATGAAGTTAAAGCGACTCTAAACAGTACAAATCTAGTATCCATCATGTTAAGAAATGTATATGGTGAAAGTTCAGTGCTTTTTGATGTTGAACGGCAACGCCATATCTTGAGGTCACTTCTGATGAGTCAGTGGATTGGTATTCTCACATACAAACAGTGTGTGATTTTTTCCCTCTCTTCTTCGAAATCAGCGTAAACATTTCCATTTAACTATGGATAGTAACAATAAATTTTTAGTACAGGTTCAAGCTAAACTAGTTTTTTATATTTTAAAACATAGGCGGAGATAGGCAACATTTTATTGCTAGAAGAGAGGTATGTTAGAATTTGTAACTGCCGACATTTAGATGTTAAAGATATCAATCTACAATCTCTCTCAGTATATGTAATAATCTTTTCTTTATTATCATCTTTCAAATAGCTTCTGTGTAATTAAACCAAACATTTGTTTCATTGACATAAAAGTACAAATGAATTTACCAATTAATGAACTATGTGAATAATTCTGTTTTATGGAAGTGAGTAAATATATTAAAATGAATGCTTGAACAAATGGATAAACAAACACTTTTTTGTAAAGCCTTATATATGGGGGTCTTGTGTTATGTAATGTATTTTCATTTTGTCCAAGAATGATGAAAAACTCCGTTATCGGACCTCGATGTTTAATGAATCGAACTGAATTGGAATATTTATTAAAATTGTTTGGTGTCAGATATTGGTTTTTAATGGCATTATATTGAGCTTGTTTCCTCAGCCTCTTATTAATAATGTTGATTCTGTAGGATGGGCTTGCTCTTCTGTTTTTTTCAAATTATATTTTTTCATGTTCTTTATTACTTTTATTATTGTCGTCTCATTTTTCTATGTTTAGGTGCTGATTTAGTCGACTGGTTGTTCACTCATGTAGAAGGTTTTGTAGACCGCCGAGATGCTCGCAAGTATGCCTGTCATTTGCTCAAGGCTGGCTACATCAGACACACAGTCAATAAACTAACTTTCTCAGAGCAGTGCTACTACGTTTTTGGGGATTATTATGGTGGTGAGTAGTGTTGATATGATACATTTATGAAGGAGAATTGTAGTCTTATGCAGCATTGTTTATTTTCATGTCCGCTATTGGATGAATTTTGGAAAACTTACATTTTTTCGTTTTGGTAATATAAAAAGCTTTTAGAAAACTGAAACATGATTTAAACCCATGGTTAAGAATGAATAGTGATACCAAAAAATGTGGAACAATGAACAATCTGAAATATCCATCCTGGGTTCATAGGTAAAGTTGATGATGAAATGTTAATGGTCTTATAATTTTTATATAAACGTGTCCTCATAGCATATACTCTGAGATCGCATGGCAAAGATTTTACAAGACAAGAATTTTGACAATTTTAGATATGACATAATTTTTCTCTTGTTATTTTGTATTTCAGGTCCACCTCTTTATCCTGGTAAGTCTTCATTGTCAGAGTTGCATTGTTAAATTATGAAAGGTCTTTTGTACCGTTCATTTTAAGGTCACTAGCCAACTGCAGATCAGGCATTTATCTCACATATTGTATGTTAAGATATTGTATCGTTGAAGATTTACATATTGCAATTTTGTAATATCATGAAAAGAATCCCATTGGCAGTATTTAGACTGTAATAGATTGATGCTGCTTTTAAGTAGGTTAAGGGATTCATTTTTGTAAATGAATTAGCCATCAGTTACTGCTTCCCACATCATGTCCTCTCCCTCTCAAGGGGCGTGTCCTTTCCAGGATGTGGCCTTCATGACTGCCATCTTGAATTTTTCTCTGTCCTGCGCCATTTTTCCTGCAGTTATGATGTCTGTGTGCAGGTTTTCCTGGATGTCATCACTCCATCTTCTCTTAGGTCTTCCTCTTTCTCGTTTGCTGGGCATCTTTCCCTCCATTATGGTTCTTTCAAGGCTCTGGTGTGTTTTTAGGTGGCCAAAGAAGGTCCACTTTCTTTTTATTGTTGTGAGCCAATCTGTTTCGATGTTTAGTTATTTCAAAATTGATTCGTTTGTTCTTTTTTGAAGCCATGATATTTTGAGGATTTTGCGATAGCACTTTAGTCCAAAGCTAGATAGTATTGCTTCAGTACTAGTGCTAATAGCCCATGTTTCACATCCATATGTGGCTATTGGGAAGATGCAAGTTACCTAGACAGCAAAAATATTCACAAGCACATTTGTATAATTGATGGGATGCCTTAATTGCTATGAATGGTTCAGTCGGGTGCATTTAAAAGCTTTTTATCACATTGGCTGCTTATACTGTGTTAACTAGCACTTTCCTCACCCAGTACGTCAGTAGCATGTTCGCTTACATAACTATTAACGGATAACATGACCTGTATGTGTGTGTGTGTGTGTGAGAGACCAAAATGACAATCGCAAAACAAAATAAAAGAACGAACTATTCATTTTTCTTATGTTAACACCGTATTTAACTGCATCTGAAGGAAGTTCAGAATTAATCAGGGATGGCAGAGCTCCAAAATATTTGAAGTGCTGAAAATTCCTTGGTAAGAAATTGAAATTCGGCCGAAAAATCGAAAATGTTTATGGTGGGGAATTTGCGTAGGGAATGGGTTTTTCACTGTGTAATTGCTGGACACCCAGGAGTCTTGGATTTTAGGTTCTAGATTTTCCCATTTCGTAGGTGACTTTTGCCTGTTGTTTGCACATCTGTTGTGTCTTATGTTTCTCAGGTTAAGGAAGCAGAGGACTGCTACAACACTGCTCTTCGCCTGAGTCCCACTCATGCTGATTCCTTGAACAACCTGGCCAACATCAAAAGAGAGCAAGGAAATACAGAAGAAGCTGTCAGGCTCTACTTGAAAGCTCTTGAGGTAAATCTCTCGAACGTCTGAGGCGAATTTGTGAAAAAGATTCTTATGGGTGGATTTGTATTCTCCGAAAGTCTAGACCTCTCCTGTGCCAGTTGTGCTTAAATGTACTCTTCATATCCCCTAAGACTTGGATAAACTATATTGGCTCAGACCCTCAATTTGCCTTAAGTATTGACTCTATAAAATGTAATTTCAACATTTCTTTCTTTTTTATTACAATGTTTTATAGGATCCCTGTTAATTGTTAACGTTAATGTTTGTCTTGAATGCAGGTCTATCCAGAATTTGCTGTTGCCCATTCTAATTTAGCCAGTGTATTGCAGCAACAGGGGAAACTTCATGAAGCCCTCATGCATTATAAGGAAGCAATCAGGTAGAGTATTTTAATTTAAAACATTGTCCTATCAAGTGTTTTTGGTTTTCTTGTTTCATCTGCAATTTCTTACTTCAATTATTTGCCACATCATGCATGTTAAGAAAATCTTCTGGACCTGTAGTCAAATTTTATATTGAACTTTTTCCTGCTGCAGATTAGTTTCATTGTTGCCGTTCTGTTTCCAAGCTCTTAG
Source organism: Goniobranchus geometricus (assembly GCA_028565895.1). Taxonomy (NCBI): domain Eukaryota; kingdom Metazoa; phylum Mollusca; class Gastropoda; order Nudibranchia; family Chromodorididae; genus Goniobranchus; species Goniobranchus geometricus. The sequence continues at coordinate 4,112 of JAOWAY010142513.1, forward strand.
CCTGAAAGTAACTCAAATTAAAGGATGTTTCCTCAATTGGTGATAGTAATACAAAGAACAGTGTGCTAAGAGCTCTGATATCTCTATCATGATGGACAGGGTTAGATTATTGAAGTAATATTAATATAAACAACCAGTGTACCAAAAGCTCTATCTCTATCATGGTGGACAGGGTTAAAATTAAATTAGCAAAACAATAAATAAACCTGTTAAATAAATTTAAAATAGGCAGTTTCAGCTGAAGTCAAAATTCCGGGCATGTTTCTGTGATACCTTCTCTTGAGAGAATAATAGGAAAAAAGCTTCAATAGAGCTGCTCTAAATATATGTCTTACAGTGATGAAGAAATGCCTCTTAGGTTTAGATGAACAGTTGAATCAAGAATTTCGTTGTCTTATTTTTATTCATGAAAGCTAAGTCAGGCTGAAAGATATCCTTCGGGTATTTTATTAGTTTGTCAGGGGTCTTATCTTACTCTTTATTTGGGGGATCCTATCTTACTCTTTATTTAGGGTTTTGTGAATGACATGTTCCTGTTTTCTTTCCCCTTAAGGATTTCCCCAACCTTTGCTGATGCTTACTCAAACATGGGTAATACTCTCAAAGAAATGCAAGACATTCAAGGTGCTTTGCAATGTTACACACGTGCCATTCAGATCAATCCAGCTTTTGCAGATGCCCACAGCAACTTGGCATCAATTCACAAGGTACCATTATTAGGATTTAATGATAATAATAATACTTTATTTGTCCCTTATACCATAAATAGGATTTAATGATGATAATAACACTATTTGTCCCTTAAGGGAAATTTATCAGGCACATAATATGAAAGTGAAGGCATGGAAGTTATAGTCTATTTACATAAAACAGCACACATTATTTATGCAAAATATCTTATTTTCACTTGCATGACATAACATGACGAAGAGAGGAAAATTAAAAAATACTAGATACTAGACACTAAAATTACCAATATTTAAGAATGTCTGTGTGTACATAGGATTTTTGATATAAAAACGTGAGTGTAAATCTCCCAAATTTTCCAGATTACAAGATTCATAAGTAGGCGTCTCAGATTATGTTTACATCAAAATGTAGTGACCTTTCAGAGTTGATTTAAGAAATGAGCACTTTAGTGGAAGTTTTGGGTCATTTACTATGCTGTGATTTTTTTAGTGTGCTTTCTGATAGTATCTGAGTTTCATAGTGAACCTCTGTTGTGTTTTGATGCTAGTTTACACTTACTCCCAGATACTAATGTTAACTTTTTCCACAATTTCCCCTCTTACAATTGTTGGCTGGTGACCCTTTTTTTTTTTTCTTAAACCAATTTTCTCCTTGGTTTTGCTGACACTTAGTTGTAAGGAATGATTTTCACTTCACATTTTAACATTTGTTGATTTCTTTGCTATATTGATGTTAACTTTTGTTATTAAAACCTTCAGTAGCTGTGTCATCGTTTAATTATAAGGGTGTCTTTGCCTAAGCCAGTGGTCGTTTGTGCATGTAGTGAAAGAAGGCAACCTTGAGGTCCCTAGTAATGAAAGTCGGATTTATTTTTATAATTGTTTCCCACACAGTTCTACATATGAAATTTTCTGTCAAGAATTGAAATGCCCATGGGACTATCTGACTGAAATTTCATTTGATAATTTTTAATTGATAACTGTGGTTGTATTTGGGATGTCATAATCACATGTTGTGAAAAGAATACCAAGGGGGCGTGATATAAACAGTATGTTGGCTGGGTCCTTAAAATTGCATGAGAATAAATCTGGTATGGCATTGTCTCTTTTTGGTTTGTTCATGAATTGATGCATTTCTGAAATCTTGATGGTTTAGGTAATTGAAATCGCCTGTAAGAATTGGTACGCTGTCTGGATATTTCCTTAAATATCATTGACTGATTTGTGTATGGTTTCTGTCGCAACATTAGCATCTGTGTCCGGTGGAATGTATTTTGTCATGATCAATGTCAAAATGTCTATGTTAGTATTGTGGTTTATACTACCTTTATTTACATGGTACACACCCGGCCTCCCCTATTTTTTTCATTTAAAATGTGGTCTGGCCTAAAGGAATTAAAAGTTGTCAATTTCAAAACAGTTGGATGTGAACCATGTCTCTGTCAGTCTTATAAGAAAGGCTTGATGGTGATTGGAGTTGACCGGACAAAGCAAACGGAGTTCATCAAATTTTGTTGTTCAAAGATCATACATTGTCCATAATAACACATGGCATGAATGGTTTAAAGGGTCTTGTCTTCTCATGTTGAAATGATGCAATGTAGGTAGGTGGTGCAAGAGAGACTTCATTTGTGTTGAATGAATGAGACATGCGCTTGAGTGTTGAAACATTTATCATCGCTCTTATTGTGTTTTTTCCTTTCTTTATCTGGTGTTCTTTCCTCTCCCCCTCCCGTCTCTGTCTGTCTGTCTGTCTCTCTCCCTCTCTATCTATCTCTCCCTCACTTTGAATGTTATTAGTAAATTGGCTTTTCTAATGTTTTTGGTAGGATTCCGGAAACATCCCCGAAGCTATAGCTTCATATAGAACTGCCTTGAAACTGAAGCCAGACTTCCCTGACGCATATTGCAACCTTGCCCATTGCTTGCAGGTCAGTAATATGCATTCCATGACTTGAGCATTAGTCTCAATTAACCTTTATTATTTAAGCCAGGGACAAAAGGTGCTTTATTAAAAATACAACCCTAGAAATCATATCTTTTTATGTTTGAACAGCATCTTGTACAGATTTTAATAAATCTCAGGCTGTAAATATCATGGATGATAGATCGAAGGAAAGAATATTTAAGAACTTTGAATTAATGTTGAAAGTGGAAAAGACATCAATGTCATCTGTGACACAGACTACATTGGCAGTTATTTCTCTTCATTTTGTGTCAAATACTTATGATTACCTTGAATAACAGGGAAGCAAGTCACAATGATTAAATGAATATGCTACAGTATCTATTTTGGGTAAAATAAACTTTGGTGTGCACAGAGTTCATATTGTTGCTGCAAAATATGGCAAACACAAAAACACTTGGTCATCATCAATGATAATTGGTCCTAAGTCAGGGATGCTTTTGTGAAAAGTAATTTTCAAACAGACAGAAAAGGGCATGGCCAAAGTCGCAGCACAAAGGAAGAGAGAGAAAGAGAATTTGCCTTCATTCAATGAAAATGTTTGAAATGAATAGTTTAAAAAAATTGAAACAATCAAAACTCAAAGAAATCCACCAACAACAAATTAGGGTGTCAGGGAGAGCCTTAGTTTGTCAGAAGTTCTTAAGGGGAGGGGAAACAAAGTTTACTGATTGAACTACCATGAATTTTACTAAAGCAATCTGCTGCTCCCATTCAAGTCAACTTTTTTTTTTTTTTTTTTTTTTTTTTTTTTTTTTTGACTTTCTCTTTACTTTACGTGACTCCAATAGCCCCAGCAATATCACCTACTCCAAAGAGAGTATTTTAATGTAGATCACCTTTTGACCATGGCTTTGGGTAAGTGAGGATCATTTTAAAACAAAACAAACAAATGGAAAAAAAATACATAAAAAATTGTAATGGCATTTGTAGTATTGCTTGTACCAAACCATAACTTGTAAAGGACTATCTATTTTTGCAGATTGTGTGTGATTGGACAGATTACAATAACCGTATGAAGAGACTAGTACAAATTGTACAAGATCAGCTAGAGAAAAATCGTCTTCCTTCAGTACACCCACACCATAGTATGCTCTACCCATTGACTCATCCAATGAGGAAGGCCATTGCTGCCAGGCATGCCAGTTTGTGCTTGGAAAAGGTAAGATCCATTTACCATTGTTAATGGTTTCAACGCATTATTTAAGCCTAAGTAACACATTCAACTCTAGTCACCTTTTCTGGTATGCCAACATATAGAAACAGAATGGTTCTAATACGCATATAGACCTCAATAAAAGTCAGAGGAGAAGGGATAGTAGTTTATTTATGTTGGGAATGTTTTACCTGATCAATATACCCAGATGCATTGCAGTATTGTTCATCATGATTCTGTCATGACAGTTTTGTAAGGATATGTGTTCCTGAGGACACAGCCCCCAACATTATTGTTTTTACTACATTTTGTAAAGTTAGTGGCAAATGGCATGCAGCCATATGTAAAGTAGGTGACAGTGTAAGGGTTTATGGGTTCTATTGATTTATGTCCCAAATTTAACACAATTTGTTGTTGCTCCTGTCTGTTAATTTGCTTTTTGTCAATATTTGTTCCTGCTCCTTTTTGTTAATTTGCTTTTTGTCAATTTAGTGTGGCCCATTTGTGATATTGTGTATCATAACTTTTTTCTTTCTTTCTCTCCATCACCTTTAGATTAATGTTCTGCACAAACCAGCTTACCAGCACCCTAAAGAGCGCACAGCTTCAGATGGAAGATTACGAATTGGTTATGTCAGTTCTGATTTTGGCAACCACCCAACTTCTCACTTGATGCAAAGTATACCTGGCCACCATGACAAGAGTCAAGTGGAAGTAAGTTTGGTTTGTTTGTTGTTTTTTTTTTTTGGGGGGGGGGGTGGCAATTGTGAATGGGCTTTTGATGTTGTTAGAATAACTGCATTGATGGTTCCCAGGATTTTTAATTCTGTTGGTGCTAATCTCTATTCATCCTTAAATTGCTTATTATTCTGATATCATGAATCAGGCTGTGAGGCAAATTGCCAAATGTCTCGGTTGTCTAAAAGCAAGTTCTCGGAACTTGAAATGAGAGAGGCAGTCTGGTGTGTGTTTTTTGCCTTCATATATCAGAAGTATTTTTAAACTAACAGATACCTGACTTATTCACGTAATATCAATCAATTGGGAATGTTTGATTGTGTTAAACAATGGATCTGTTACTTTGTGCATTTTTTTGCTTCAATGAAAATTGGAAGAAGGCACTAGCTTTTCAGAGAAACAGAAATTGTGGTTGATGAGCAGTCAGGATTTAAGCATCCTTTCCACACAAACATCTAGAAAGGACCCCTAAAACTTAGCAGAGAGGCTCCCGAGGACTCTGAAATTTTGAGTCCAGGAATAAATCGATTTTTACATCCATTTTTACTTCTTAATACCCTTAATGACTGCCTTTCTGTCGTATTTTTGTCTTTTTTAATTTTATGCCATGGAGTGTCTCAATTTTATTTTGCTGAGTGTGCCATTTTGGTAAAATGATGAACACTGAGGTGGGTCATTTCTGCTTAGATTATATTCCATTTTCCAACTGTGTTGCGTTCTTAAACGATTTTAAGCTTTCACCAATCTGGCATCATTGCAGACCTGTCTAAACTGAATATTTGGATGGCTTTGAAATGATGCTATATTATATCTAGTAGCTGGCATGTATCGTCTTCTGTGTATATAGCTCAAGACGTCCGTAAATGCTACTTACATTCTTCAGTATAATCCTTCTGTTGTGTTGTCTTATTATTGCTATGTATAATGCTCTTTTCGCTTGATTTCATGGGGGTTGTTTTTTTTTCACGTGTGTCTGCAGATCTTCTGTTACTCTCTTAGCCCTGATGATGGGACAACATTCAGACAAAAAATTGCCTCAGAAGCTGAACATTTTATAGATCTCTCGAAAATTCCATGCAATGGCAAAGCTGCTGACAAGATCCATGCTGATGGCATTGATATTTTGGTCAATATGAATGGTTACACAAAAGGTGCCCGCAATGAATTGTTTGCTCTAAGACCTGCCCCTATTCAGGTAAATAAACTTTCAGTTCCTGAATATTTTGATAGCAATTGCTTTTGCTCCATGATTTTTAAGTACGTCACACTTCATAATTTTTTCAGAAATAATTTTCTCAAGTTTGAGTAATGGGAATACTCTACAATTAAGGGAACACGGCCGTGGTTCCTCGACACAAGACTGAAGCATTGATTAAGCCCACAATTTAGTAATTATTTGAGGCTTAATTTATTTGAAACCACCTAATCACGTTACTTCAGCCAATTTGAATTTTAACCTGATTTGGATTCCCCTATTGCATGTCTCTTTATGCTCACTGGCTTTTGGAATTGTTTTTCTTCAGGTGATGTGGCTAGGTTACCCCGGTACATCTGGTGCTTCTTTCATGGATTACATCATTACAGACAAAATAACATCTCCTGTGGAATTGGCATCTCAATATTCAGAGCAACTGGCTTTCATGAAAGATACTTTTTTCATTGGAGATCACATGAACATGTTCCCCCATATGCAAAATCGTGTTGTTGTCAAAACCACAGATGGTCAAGGATTGCCAACCAAGTCTGTCATGTATCTAAATGCTGTTGACCTGGAACCCATCAAAGCTCTTGCCACCACTATCGAGGTACTTTTTTTATTTTTTGTTTAGGAATCAGTCATAAGATTGTATATTTTATGGACTAGGCATAGCTCCCACCTCTGTGTTTATTTTGTTTTGACAACACAGGATACATTTTCTCTTATAGTGTAGCTCTCTCTCTCTCTCTCTCTCTCTCTCTCTCTCTCTCTCTCTCTCTCTCTCT
>JAOWAY010142624.1:0-10643 GCA_028565895.1 Goniobranchus geometricus
AAAATAAATTGTAAAAACCTTGAATTATATAGTTCAACATTCAAACTTAATGAATGGTTTGTTTGTTTATGTGGAGTTTTATGGCTCTTTTCAACTATGAAGTTCATTGCAGTGCCCATTAAAAAAGTAAGACAAAAGGTAGTTTGAATTAAAAGAGAGGACAGATGCAGTAGAAAAGATTTTCAGATGAGGAAAAGAAGGAACATGCATTTCAAATAAACAATCAGCATATATAACATTAAGAAATAACTAAAAGCTATACGTGAATATGATTTACAGACCAAATATTTTCATCTCTCTAAAGAACATAACTTATTAACAATGACCATCAAGCCCAAAACCGTGCACACAATAACCATCACGGATTTGCTACCACCCTTTGTGTACAAAAGTACTTGCTCCATCTAGACAGCAAGTGACCCCAATAGCATTTTTACTCATGTAATGCTCATAAATTGGAGAATAATGCCTACTTTCTTCTACTGGCAAAATTCTCCCTTAGAGGACACAAAAGAGAACCTGTCAGAAGAAGACAGAACAGAGAGGCTATCACTCAACCTTTAGTAGTGAGTATGCTATCCTTGCGGCTTGCGGACCGCTTCACAGACTAAAACGCCCTATCCTTGCAGTTTGCGGCTCGCTTATCACTACCTATTCACAATAGTTTGGCGACTGAGTCCCCCCAGCACAGGTTTTCACAACAGTCAGGATGGCCTAACTTTCCGTTGCTAGGCTCGGGGTGATTGACCAAGAACAGAGGAAACCCCATCTCAGCCTGGAAATCAACTCCAAGACCAAACAGCACACGCTGAACTATCCAAGAAAAGCACCGATACAACCACTTAGGTTGAAAGTGCTGAAATTCCTCTATCCAACATACCATCTTAAAAAACAAAAAAACAAAACAAAACTCAACCCTTAGCAGGCTCTAACTGCATGCATGGGGATTACTCACAGTAGGCCTATCCTACATCCTCACAGTTGAGATCCCAGAACCCGCACAGGAAAATTTAATGAATTCCTTTGTATTTGAACTCAAGTTACACAATACAATGTGGCTTTATAAACATAATCTGCCCTTGCAAAAATTTTAAGGAGAATCTTAATAATTCAATAAGTCATGAGAGCATACCAAAGCTGTTCAAACATCTAGGGAGATCCTTTTTATCAAATTCCTAAACAGATCATGTATCATTGAATTTCATATAACTTACTCTGATGTCCTGATCAGTTGCTTGCACTCGCAAGATAGTTGACCCCAGACTCTGAGTCTCCAAAATTGTTGTACCATAAGAGCCATTGGTAAAAACAGGGGCAAACAAATTCCTTCTGACGATAATCGACACAAGTGTTGTAGCACTAGCAGGTGGGTTTCCGCCATCACGAGCTTCAACGCGAAGCTGGAAAAACAGGAAATAAGTTATTTTAAGACAATGACTTTATCATTACTTTGATTAATAAAAAGCAAGTTAGAAATAGAGTCATCCATTCATTTTAGCACTTTAAATTATTGCCTGTAAATGTTTTACTGTATTACCAGTAATGTTTTACTGTATTTCCAGTAATGTTTTACTGTATTACCAGTAATGTTTTACTGTATTTCCAGTAATTTGTAAATAGATGTAGTATAAACAAAAATAAGTCAGTATTACTCAAATCCTTTCATGTGGCAAGATTGTCTTTCAGCTGTTTTTGACATACCGTGTATGAGAATCCAGTATCAGACCTTAAGTCCTGACGGACTCGGACATCACCATTGTTGTCAACAGAGAAATATGTTGGTGCGAGATCATCACCAATGGATCGAAGTGTCACATCATTGAATGGAGACTGCGTTTTTAAAAGAGTAAGATAAGATAAAACACTTCATCAAAAGTTATCTTTATGGTACCTAATGGTAAAAGCTTGATTAAACATTTTCATGAAACACATGATCAATTCAATACTTAATTCTTGAAATTTTGATACATGCTTAAAAGCAATCATTATGGTTAGATGATGAAAAATGCCTTGAAACTGATAATCTAGAGCAGCATGATCTAAAATACATGCACATAACAGCAGGTAGATTACGCAGTTTCCAACATATTGCAAAAGTGATATGAGGGGTGGGTAGAGAGCTATACTTTTCCAGAGAGTAGAATGAATATTGAAAATGTTCAAGAATCATAATGTACTTACTACTGTGTCTGCATCAAACACATTGATGGTTTCGATGACAGTGCCAACAGTTTCTGTCTCCTCAATTACAGCTGAATATGGCTCATTTGCAAATGTTGGTGAATTGCGATTTCTTGTCACAGCGATCTGAACCCGGGCTTCATCAGCTGCAGTAAGAGGAGGAACACCAAGATCTGTCGCACCCACCAAGAACTGTAAAAATGCATGCAATTTTGAGATAGAATATATCAGTGCTCATATTCTGAGTCAAATAGAATCAAGACCAACTCAGATAAAAAGGATTGAGAAATATGTACCTACAAAACAATGCTCAAATAACTCAAGTTTTTGTTACATTTCTTATATGACAATCATTTCAAGCTTCAGATGATATTTTATTCACTTTTGTTTTTCATCAACTTGAAGCATTTGATTTGGTAAGCATTTTGATGAAAATTTCTGAGTGGCTATTCATTATGACCTGAGTGAAAAGGATTCATGCACAAAATCAGTACAGATGAATACAGCTTATATAAAAATATCTTAAGAATCGGTTTTTTACTTCTTACACAATATGAACTTTTCATCAAAGCCACAAGCATGATCTTGGTAAACTTTTTTTTCTAGAAATATCATCGAATTTTTTTACCTCATACAAGGAAGTTTGGCTGGTATCCAAAGTCAGAGCACGGTTCACTGAAACATCTCCTGAGATGGGATCCACATAGAAGTAGGTCAAAGCCGCATTGTTGACAGATGTGACTCTTGGAGTGAAGCGAATAGAATTGTGGGGTGGCTGCAAAAAACAGAAATGAGATAGCCAATAAAAAGTAGCTGGCTATTTGATTTATATTACATTATTACTATCTTTTCTTCTTCACTGGTTGAAGGTAAAATTTGAATACACATAGAACGTAACTGAATTGTTTTGCTTTTGGCAAGTCTGTAATAAAAAAAATGTTTACATGCAGTCTACAAGTCCTTCCTTTGTATGCAGACTGGCACAAAATATACACTTGGTACAGCCACTTTTAGACTATAAGTAATAAGTGTAGTGCAAACTCATGTTGAGTAAGACAGTGATAGATCTTCAGAGAAAAGAATCTCCCTTAAGCAGATATTTCTGCTTGGGGAAGGGGTGGAGGGGTCCGGTTTTTTTGTGTAATTTTTTTTTAAGCGCCTCATATTAATGAAATGATATTTCTATTGATCCTTTTTTTTTTCCTAAATAGGCTGAATAGAAAAAAAAAACTCTTTATCCCTTAGCATGAACAAAAAAAAAGGCCTGGAATATGATAATTCAGCGTACATAACTGAAAATATGCTAGATGATTTGAGGATTCTAAAACACAAATGAACAATACAATGAATTAATTATGTGGTTTTTTTTGCCAGTCTACATGTGAATTACAAGATCAATAAAGGTTTTATTGATAAAGGGACATATAAAGTTTGGTTTAAAATAGAAATCTTATCTGAAAATTCTTTGTTTTTCACGTAATAAAAAAGTGTTTTAACATACTCCTGAGTCAAGGTCAGTGGCATTAACAGACAAAATAGTTGATCCAAGAGGAGTTGTGTCTGGAATTGTGATGGTATACAATAAGGGATTAATGACTGGTCGCTGAAGGTTGCGTAGAATGGAAACAATCAGAACAGTGGTGTTGCTTCTTGGCACTGGTAGTCCATTATCATACGCTCTCACCCTCACCTGGAAAAGAAAGTACCCCGTGTATGAAATTTTACAAACAGTTAACTTCTTCTCTCGGTTGTGATGTTTCATCATTATAATACATTTTTTCCAGAAACTTTAGATAGAGATTTTTTATTCTATGGTAAAGACCGTCGGTCAGGAGTTGCTTAGAAAAATCAATCAAGTAGGTAATGGAAGACATTAAATAGTACATCTTATCATATACTTAAAACAGTTGCTTATATCGCCATTGTGCACAAATCTGTCTTGGCATATCCTTAATTATACTTAATTGAATTTCATAATGTCTTTATCATAGCTGGGAGCATCTGTTTGATTTCAAAAAGTCTAATGCACATAGTACAAACAACAAAAAGTGAAAGTTTGCTGTTGAGGACCTGTGCTCATAAAGGATTTAAATCATATGCTCAAGAATAAATGAAACCCCATGCTCAAATAGAAAGTGAAAATCTATGCTCATAAAGATCTGAAGAACTCAGCTGATACAGGAATGAAGCCCACAACTCCCAGAGGAGTAAAGCCCTATGCTTATAGAGGAGTAAAGTTCTATGCTCATGAATAAATGAATTCCTTTGCTTCTAAAGGAGAGAAGAAGATAAAATAATTGAAAGCCATTTAAGATTAATTTAATGTTTTACATTGATTGCATTTTCTGTTTTCTTTTCTTGGGTCATTTTTTTTTTAGCCAATGTCATGCCTTGCAAATTATTACTTCAGTCTATTTTCTGATCACTAATAGACTTACATAGACACTGTCTGCAGCAGTGACCAGAGACTGTTTGACTCTAACAACACCTGTATTTTGCTCAATTTCAAAGTACACTGGAGCAGCTTCATCTCCAATAATCTCATAGCTAACAGTCTCAAATGTGCCCTGAGGATGAGAGAGCAAAAGGGAAATTATCAAGTCTGCAGTTGAAATATAAAATTTATATGCTAGATTTGTCAATGGCTTTCCTCAATCTTAAACACACTTTTGATTTCAAAAAGTAATACAAAATAGATATTGTAACAGAGCTAAGAAAAAAAAATAAATTAAAATGTCACAGGTACCAGCTCTTTTCACAAATCTTTTTGTACACAATTTTCATCAATTTGTTTTTTATTACAAGCTTGAAAGAAGCATATTATTGTCAATATACTTCAAAAAGGAAACATTTTTTAGAATATTCATCATTTTTAATGATTATGAGAAAATGAAGATTACAGGTAAATCACTGTCAGATGCCAGAATCTGGAAAATAGATGTTCCAGTCAAGGTATTCTCCTGTACATTAGTGGCAAATCCTGCTTGCTGAAATTGTGGGGTATTCAAATTTCGTAGGACATTGACTCTGACTGTTGCAGTTTGCACAGCAGTATTGGGAATTTCTCCGTTATCTGAAGCTCTCAAGAGAACCTGGAATGACAAATAGAAGGCTTCATATTATTTTGTAAAATTTTATGGGAAAAAAAAAATTATGAAAAATCAGATCTAAGACCTGTTCATTCACTCACTTAAGCAACAAATGTTTCAGTCATCTATTCTCTTATGATACTGTTTTCTCTTCCTCACAATACAAAGGGGACTCTTAAATAAGGACAATATCTAATTGCAAATAAAATGAAAAATCTAATGAAATTAATCTTTCTTTTGGACCAAAAGGAAATATATCTTCACTAACTATTCCACTATCTTGATACTATTTCCATGATGAAAGCCATCTTTTGAAAAAAGGTGTTTCGGCTTTCAAAAAGCAAAAAAATAAAATAAAATAAAATAAAAAAGAAATATAAAAAGCAGCAAAGAAATGCTGCACAGATTAAGGCTTATTGCGTTTGCTAAGCTTATCTTCTATTTAAAAAACAACAACTTTTCATTCAATACATACTCAAATTATTAAAATGATTAACAAAAGGTTTTACTTCTGCTTGCTATAGTTTTGTCAATCAGGGGATCAGTTGTTGACTGTTTTAATAAAGTGGTTATGATTTAATTTGTTCAACGTGTCCAGAGTCTCACTAGCTGAAAAAATGTTATGATAAATGATAATTTATCTTTCTTTAATTTTACAATCAAAAGCAAAAAGACTCACTATGTAGGCCGATTCAGAATCCTGCAGAAGAGATGACCTGAGTCTAATTTGTCCTGAGTTGGAATCAACTGTGAAATAGTTGACTGCAGTTCCATTTCCAACAATGCTGTAACTCACAACATTGTATGGGGCCTGTGTAAATATAAAGTTCAGTAAACAGTCATACTCACTGGAAAACACTTAATGGAAACACTTCCTTACAAAGCACAAATTTTTCTCTTTGAGGAGCTGCAAAGAAAACTCAGTGAATATGAAGTAAATAGCAAGTCAACTTTGATTTTTTTTTTTTTTTCCTTTTCAAGTCGATTAAGTGTGCAAGCAGAAATTAGAAGTCAAGCCAACTGTATTAAAGAAAGAAAATAACCTAATTTAATTTTCTGTGTATTTCAGCTTTGATGCAATTTTGTTTTGAAATAGTCAGTCAATGGGATGATATGTTGGTGGAGTATAATTGCTGTATTAATACAATTATGATGCCATCTGTTAAAAATAGTGCCTAGCTTAATTATTTCCATATAAATTATTTTCTTTTAGCAGATGACTGCTGTGAGGAAACATCGGCATGAATCCCAAGGGTGCAACATTAGGGAAATGTATCAAAGAAGTATAATAAATTACAAATGTAAACTCTACATTCTAAGTGTTATATAACAACAATCTTACTGGGTACTTACAGATATATCACTATCAATGGCTGAAACACTGAAGATCAGATTGCTAAATCCAATAGTTTCCAAGACAGTGGTGGAGGCAGTGAATCCAGGGGCATTTGGGGTGGTCCAAACTGGACTGGCTAGATTGCGATCGATGTTAAGGACAACTACAGCATAAGCTGCTCGGCTTGGGTTGCTTGGGCCCCCATCAACTGCTTGGACCAATATCTATTTAAGAAACGAAAAAAAGGGTAAAAAGATAGAAATAAAATTATGGCTGACACATATACATTGACACAAACACACAGTATCTGCATATTTTTAATTAATTGAGGTTGGTTGTTGTTTTTTTTTTATAACCTTTCTTTTTATCATGCTTTTTTGATATATACATTATTTACCTGATAAATAAGCTGGAGGTGAAAAATATATTGATTGACAATGGCAAAAGTATTAATTCAGGCAAATGTTTCATAATATCATATTCACAAGTATCAATATCATCATCATCATATGCCAAAATCTTTCATCACTTTTATTTTCATTATTATTATCACCATTCCCAACTGAAACAGTATGATGTGCATGAGAAAGACAATGAACATTTACTAACCTGAAACAATCAAATTATCCCTCTACCTATGCAAAGAGCCATCAAAGAAAACTGCCTAACTTGCAATTGTATTGGATGTCACAGAAATAAAAATGCCCCAACTTTGGCAGTTAATATCTCAAAGTGATTTCATGCCATTGTGCATGGAGCAGGCTAAATATATGTAAAATACAAACTATGTTATAGCCATCACTTTTGAAGTTGTTATAAATTATGTAAAAGTTGGTCAAAAACAATTTTTTTAATCAGCTGGCGGAGATGGATTGTTTTACGCTTAATCTTATCTGGCAATAAAACAGCAAAATATTTAAAGTCCCCAAATCCAATCCATTCCACATTTTAATCCTGATTTTTAAGATCTGAGTTTAGCTACACACTTTAGTCAAACGTATTCCACCATGAAATCTGATAAAAGTTCAGCTTCAAAAGAGTTTTTTTTTTATCTTTTATATATCAACAAATCAAGAACAAAATCTAGATCTAAATCCAGGTCTAGAGCAAGTGGTAATCTTTAAACAAAGAAACAGTTTTATTTTGATTATTGTTAGCAAGTACCTCCATGGTTTTAGACCTATCTGATAACATTTTTATTGATACTCTCTCCACAGAAAAAGATTGGAGGGGTTTCAAATTATAATGTACAATAATGACACTAGTTGGACAAGGAATACAAGTGTAAGTATAAGCATAAAATCAAACACAAAATATACCCTATAAAAGGATGCAGAGTCCCCAAGCAAAGTATTTTGTAGGAAAATGGAACCAGTGACGGAGTCAATGCTGAAGAAGTTGTTCCCAGTTTGGTCACTGATGATGCTATAAGAAACTACATTGTATGGTTCCTGTCGAAAATGGAAATGTTAAAGAATTTTTTTAAAAATTACATTCAATGGAAAATTCTTAAGTGGCAACAAAAACTATGTGTTTAAGATATTACTGACTTTGAGGTAAAACTTTGATGAAAAATTGCTCTCTGTCGGTGTTTCATAAATTATTTCTTTTTCTCATGGCCATTCTTTACTTTTCATCTCCTACAAGGATTTCCCTTGGGTGTTGGCTAGCTGGTGAGTCCCCACTCCTTCCAATGCTTCGTTTCTAACCAAACTGTTATTCGAACACTGCACCCTAAGATTCTCATCTAAACATCTTTCTTTTTGGTCTCCCCTTTTTCTCCTTCAAATTTCCATTCTTCTCTCTCTATTTCCCCATAATATAATTTTTATATTTTCATAACACATCTCCAAGCTCTTTACATCTCAGTTCCCTTAACTTTGTTGTAGAGTTCTCCAACTTCATTTTCTCATAGATTTAGATTTTACCACTTCACTATATGTAACTATGCCACTTGGAAATACGGATTAATTAATTAACTAGCTTTAAAACATACATTTAAAAACTTCTGATGATGATTCTTTAAAAACAGAATTCTTAATAAAGACTATGACAACAACTGCAAACATAACAACACTTCATCATTTATTGTTATTGATGCAATGACATAAATACAAGATTATCTCTTGATCTAAAACTAATTTTGTTCTTGTAAATGACTTTTATCACCTACCCTCAAATCATCATCAACTGCAGACACTTGGAAAACGCTTGTGCCAACAGAAGTTCCTTGAACAATGGTTCTCTCATAAGGTGTGTTGATAAATCTTGGGCCAAACTGATTACGGACAACATTAATATTTACAATGGCAGACGGTAAAGCAATCAACGGTGAAGGAACACCAGAATCTGCAGCTTGCACAGTCAACTGAAAGGCAATTAAATCTTCAGTCAGTGAATCTATTTTTCTAATGAATGAAGGTTGAAAGGATAATACTTTGGCTAATTTTTGTGATGTGTCAAGGATCCTTATCATAGAGAACTAGTAATATATGATTATGAATCACGAAAATCATAATCAATTATGTGACTACATTGTGCAATTTAGAAAACATTAAACGGGAACAAAGATAAAAGAAAGGTTTAAACAGAAACTGGCATTGATATGTCTACAATATCTTAAGGAAGCTATCAAATTAATTTGGATGTCAAAGAGTTCTCTGTACCTTATTGCTTCCTATTCCTTTTCTCTAAATCTACTTACAACATAGAGAGTATTAGAATCTGAGGTGAGAGGTGACCTCACAGACACAGCTCCGGTCACACTATTCACTAAGAAATACTGAAGAGCACTTGGTGTTCCAACTGCACTGTAGGTGATCCTATTATTTGGAGACTAATAAAAAAAAGGGGGGAGGGGAGGGGAAAAAGGGCATTTCAATCATCCAAGCATATAGACATAATCTTGTGAACTAAAACAATCAAGAATAGATTTAAACAACTTATAGCATTGGCATAATACAGTCAATTGAAATAAATGTTCCCATTTTGTAAAATCTACTTCAATTTCCTTTTCTGTTATAAAATGTCTTTTTTTCTTGTACAAAAGCAAAATGCGTAAAGGATTATTGAGATATTATTGATTTGTTAAAACCTTTCTATTGACGTAATGGAGAACAAAGTCGAAGGTTTTAGTCTTTTGAAATATTTGCCAAGTAGAATATTAATATTCAAGTACTTACCACAACATCCTGATCAGTAGCAGCAACTGTTACAATAGTGTCACCAAGCCTTTGATTTTCAAGGATGGTCACATTGTAAATCACAGGGTTAAAGACTGGTGCATTAAGATTTCGATTCACAATTATGGACACTGTGGCCAAGTCAGACTGGGCAGGGACTCCGCTGTCAGTGGCTTGGACAAGAATCTAGGAGAAATTTTAAAACAAAAGCAAAATGCAGACAACATAAAAACTTCCATCCAATGAATATCTTTTAAACCTCAACTTTGTGCTTTGTTCACAAGAAAAGTTAGATAAATGCTTGAGAAAAAAAAACCAACTGAAATACAAGTACAAAAGAAAAAAACAAAAACCACTCAACAATGATATTATTGATTCAGATTTAATAAGAAAAAAATGCATAACTTGTAACATTACTGCTTATGTATATTGTAATATGACAGTTAGTGCCATTGCATTAAATAATCACAGGCATATTTCACCTGATATTCTGTGACTGATTCAAAAGCCAAGCTTTGTTGCAAGTCTATTTGGCCTGTGTTGGAATCAATGGTGAAGAAATTTGGAGCTGTATCCAATCCAATTATTGAGTAAGTGATTGCATCAAAGTTATTCTGTAGGAATCAAAAGCAAAAAGTGATGCTTCAAATACACAAAATTTCTGGATTTGCTTTTATTTTTGGCAGTTTAGTCGAGGGAATTTTTTTTTTATGGACATTCTGATTTTAGTCACTCAAAGGGATATCTGCAAAGACAGAGAGAGGGACACAGAGAGAGAGAGAGAGAGAGAGAGAGAGTCAGAGAGAAAGAGTAATAGAGAGGGACGCAGGGAGTCAGACAGGCAACAGACTGAAA
>JAOWAY010142735.1:0-10642 GCA_028565895.1 Goniobranchus geometricus
GCTACCCATTTATACTGCTGGGTGAACAGGGGGCCCCGAAAAAAATCCACTGCCCACTGGATTCGAACTCGGGCCACCTTGCATGGCAGTCGCCGCTCTACCAACTGAGCTACCGGGTACATTGTATTCATTGTAGGCATTGTATTCATATTGGTCTAGATTTATAGTCAGCAATAACAAGATAGTTTCAACCAAGCCTGTGCACTGACAATGATAGCGGTACTCAATTTAAATGAATCAGTCAGTATATAATATTCACACACACAGAACAAAATGAAGATGAAGATGAAGAAGGAGGAGGAGGAGAGGAAGGAAGGGGAAGAGGTGAAGAAGGAGGAGGAAGACAAGGAGGAGGAGAAGGTGGAGGAAGAGGGGAGACAGAAAAAGAAAAGGCTTTTAAATTGTACTTTGTCATTTTAAAGAGCAGTTTATGTACCAAAATATAGGGAAAGCTCTGCAGTCTCGTTCTTGTAAACAAAACAACCTAAAGATCAGCTGACAAGACAATTTAAATAATTCATCATGTGTACTGGCAGGTAATACTCAGTAGGCTTACTTACTGAATAAGTATTTTCAGTGATATGGAGAAAAAGGAGACAACAATGATGATAGTGATTAGGGTTTGATACTGATAGTAATATATGTGTGTTACTGATGACAAGGATTAATGAAAATGATGTTGATACAGAGGATGAATTTGGAAAAGAGTTTTGACCTCTCTCAATAGTTAAAAAAAGAAGCCTCTTTCATACTTGTCACAAATCCATTGAATGCACCGATTGTTCGTTTTTATTTACAGTAGTAAAAGTGAGTATGTCAGTGATGGATTGGTTGTGCGTGCTAGAGGTCTTCCATGGCAGTCGTCAGATCAGGATATTGCACGGTTTTTCAAGGGCTTGAATATTGCCAAGTAAGTTATTTCGTCCTGTTTTCTTCTGCATAAAGTTGACAAAAGTGACACTCAATGTGGAGTAATTGTAAAGCACTAGGCCTACTTTTCTAAAGCATGGAATGATTTTGATCTATTTCTTCTACTCTTGTATAAAATGTGATGGTAGGCACCCCATATAAAAATCAGGTATTGAAAATAAATTTATTCTCAAAAGTCTGTAATGGTATTAGCTCAATTACTAGTTTTTCATTAGTCAGTGAAGAATTAGGGAGAAAGAGAAAAAGAAGACATTGAGATGTTTCATTGAAGTAGAGATATTTCATTGCCAGCTTATGTTCCTTGAAGAGGAACTTAATAGGTTGAATGATATATGACTGAGTTACAAGCAGATAGTTTGCTACCATCTTAGCTATGCCCTTCCAAGGACAACTTAGTTAGTTGGATAGTAAGTCAGATTGTATAGGACAGACTTACATGGAGATGTTCTGTTACCACCCTGTGCTTCTTCAGGAAGAACTTATGACATAGGGCAGAGTTATATGGAGATGCTATATTTATGCTCCTCCAGGAAGAACTAAGAGTTGAATGACATATGAGACAGAGTAACATGGACATGTTTTTATACCACTCTATGCTCCTCCAAGAAGAACTTAGCTTAATGACATCAGAGTTACATGAAATTTGTTTCATTACCACCTTAGTCTCTTTTAAGAAGAACTTACTTAAATCAGATGTCCAAGGATGAGTTGCGTTGAGATGTTTTTGATTGTATAAAATACATGATTGAAGAAGTAATCTTCATTATGTTTTTCAAACATTTTTCTTTATTGCCTTATGCGTCTCAAGAAGAGCTTTATGATAAATCTTCTTTATCTTTTTCACACTAAACCCGGGGAGAAAGATTGTCATCATGGACGGGAAATATGATATTGTTGAATTTTCAAGCACAGGCAAAAGTGCATTCTTTACTGTTCTTTTTTTCACGAATCAATTGAAATGCTTGCCCACTGCAATCTCTAAAGCATCATGTCTATCTTTTTTTCCGTCCCATCTACAGGGGAGGTGTAGCACTTTGTCTCAGTCCTCAGGGTCGGCGTAATGGAGAAGCTCTCATTCGCTTTGAGTCAGAAGAACATAGAGATCTTGCTTTGAAGAGACACAAGCACCATATCGGCCAGAGATACATTGAAGTGTATAAAGCTACTGGCAAGGATTTCATCAATGTTGCTGGAGGTAATGTGAAAATGTTTTATAATGACCTGTGATTAGCTAAATGTGCAAATTATTAAAATCAATATAGTCTGTTAATTTTTTATCATTTTTGAGCAATCAAGAAATGAGAAATTCACCCATAGCCACCTAGTCAATTTTTAAGACACAACTCAAAAATCGACAAATCTTAAAATTTTGAGCCAAATAAATAGTGGAATAGGCCATCGGTTTATTTGAAGAAAAAGTAATGACTGTGTGAATTTGGTGTGTGCAGCATGTTTTTAGGCAAGGTTCTTAAATATAAAAGTGCAAGGAAAAAGAAGTGTACCCAAATTTATCATGATTACTTATTTTAACGCAATCTGTACATTTTTAATGATTTTGTCTCTCTAGGCTCCTTTGGTCTTTCAGATCTCATGAAAAAACATGATGAAGCTTACTTCAGCAATCATTTTAAATACGAAATTAAAATAAAGTACAAGACATTAATTGGAAATGTAATCTTTTGCCCTTACAATTTTTTTTCTGCCACAACAATTATCCATTAATATATGTAGTAGTACTGGTATATTCATGTGCTGTAATAGTGGTTGGATCACAATACTGAAAAATTTGGATTACAAAATTTAAGTCAGTCCTCTGAAGATTTCAATTTCTATTTATTTTTTCTTAACAAAAAAAAAAAAAAAAAAAAAATTGTAGGACAAGACAAAGAAAAAAACCCCACAACCAATATCAGACTTTGACATAAGTTTTTAATTTAGTATGCTTATTCTGCTAAAATTTTGCTCACTCTATGTGGCTAAAATATGGAACACAAGAGCATAAAGACCCAGGTTCAATTCAAGGCTTTTGTTGGCTGCAAAAATTTTGTTTCCAGATTTTTCTGCTCAGTTTTACTATGGTAGGTTGGTTTTGAATGTTTAGTGCTATTTGATGTAAATGATAGGCTCAGAGGTCCCTTGTATAAGGTGAGTCAGGTCAATTCTACTTTGCTTTACGGCTATATGATTGACCACACTTAAACATATAAGAAAAGGGCCGCTGCTGATATAACCTTTGATGTTGAAAAGTGACTTAAAATCCACAAAATAACTTACTAACCCATGTGTTAGATGCAATGTACGAGAATCCTCTGGCCTAGCCTATTCCTTCCTATAATCCACCTCTTCTCTCACAGCTCTCCATACCCGAAGCATGATTTTGTCAAGATAAAGAAAGCATTGTAAAACTGCCCCAAAACCATCATGAATAGCTTGTAAAAGTAGTGAACTACTGTGGTGACCCTCAAGTTAAGATAAGCTTAAAGAAGAAGACATCTTGTGAAATAAAACCCTGAGTAAAAGTAATTTAACAATTTTTCAGCCCTTCTCTAATATACCATTGAGAAAGAGCGACACAAAGTTGTGACAGTTCAGAATATTTATTTATTTCTTGAATGTTGCTCCAACTGACAGGCAATAATAGTGAAGCTCAAGCATTCTTGTCCCGTGGAGGTCAAACAATCATCCGAATGCGAGGACTGCCATTTACTTCAACAACCCAACAAGTGGTGAGTTAATATTTTGTTAAGCTTTGCTTTTACCCTCTTTATGGTAAAGATTTTAGTTCTGTGAGAAGGCTTATTGGCTCTTACATAAAAAACCAAATTCAGATGCAAAGGGAAGGATTTAGATATTTTTTATCACAAAAAAGCATCTTAAAATTCCATTGTCTCTCATGAATGAATCAGAATCCAAAAACAGCGGCATCAGAGGACCAGCTTTCAGGTATTTTAAAATAGGTCATTTTACTTTATCTTGTGCTTTTTAATCATTTGCATAAAAAAGAAAAAAAAAAGGTAGACATCTCTTTCATCTCTCATCTGTTTCAGCCACCACTATGTTTCATATTTGTTTGGGGTTAATTGATTCATAGATAATGGGTTGAAAGTGTTGAAAAGCCTTGATTTCGTATATTCAAACTTGGTCAAGTCAAGACAATAACAGCAGTATAGTTGACTGATATTTAAAACATTAATGGAATGGATAGAGGCAGGCTGATGAGGAATCAATTATCATAGACCTATTTGTAAAGGTTAGAATTTCATATGCTGCAAGAGCAAATGTGTGCAGTTTAGTCAAATTCTGTTCCTAGGGGCCTTGCAACACTCTTTTTTTTAAATCAAGGGGAATAAACAAAAAAAAAATTTAGAGCTCAGGCAGAGCTGGAAAAGAGTAACTATAGGCCAATTTGGAAAATGTGTAATAATCTGTCACTCATGGCCATTTTCCTTATTTAAAGAGAAATAATAATAAAAAAAAAACAATAATTTATTTATCTGATTTTGATTACAAGGAAAGAAGCCAAAAGTATGAAGTTAGACCCAACCAGCCCATATTTTGTGTCATATGTCCTATGAAAATTTTTTACTCCATGAAGGAAAACACTTATCAAAAAATAAGTTTTGTATCTTTTTGAAAGCAGAACGTATGAAAAAAGATGGAGGATCAAATTGTGAAAACTGACTAAGCAGGTGACAAAAAACATTCCTTTTCACCTGTTATGATTGAAGTCACCATCCGAGAAGAATATTGAAAAACCCACAATCTTTGTTATTTTCATTAATACAAAAAATGCAAAACCCCATATCAAAACCCTCACCAAAAGACTACAACAATGACCACTTCAACAGAAATAAGCATACAAAGATGAGCTAATTTATGTAAAAGAAAAAAAATCCTCCAGCAAAATGACAGTGTGTTATTCCTAGTTTATTGTAATTTCAGCTGATCTCTTAAACTGTTAAGTTTGATCCCCTGTGGAACTCTTTAGCTAAATTTACATCTGTCAGGTAAGTAACAAAAACTGGACTGTACCAACAATCCACTTGGCAAAAGGTACTTTGTGGCGGTCGCATTCCGGGGTTTTTAGGTGTGATGGTGTCTACTCTATTCATTTTTTTTTTCTATAATTAGATGTAATTCCTTTGTTTTTCCTTACGCCATATTGCGGCTCATTACTGGTAGTTGGTGCAGGATGATAGTTTTGGCTGCATATATTTGCATATAATTACCTCCTCCTCATTCACATCATCATAATATGCTTTTTATACCAAACAAGACTGATGAAAGAACAACAAACAATCAGAAAAAAACACAGAACTGAAATTCAATGAAAAAATGAGTTTCTCATTCATTTAACTCTAATGGCCATACTCAAAACATGATATCGATACTGCCACTGGAAGGGAGTGCTGAAGTGACCATGACCTCTGACCTGTGTTGGGATGGCTAATAGCGTTTGGTTTGTTTTGTTTTTCTTTTGTTGTATGTTTGTTTGTATATTTTTGCCTTGGCATTGATTTTTTGTTCCTTCTTTCTATCAATTTTTTGGTTTATCGTTGTTTTATTTTTATGTTGTGCTGGAAATTAAATAATCAATGGTTTTTGTGTTTTTTAGTTTGTTTGTTTTTTTGTTTTTTTTTTACATTTTGCCATTAATTTGAATCTGTAGAATGAAACAACAATACCAACATGAAAACAGCCCAATCATCGTATACAGATGAGGACAAAAATTATTTTTATGGAATGGAAATGTGTTTGCATAATCTTTTCTATTACAAACTATGGCCTACTACTTGGTAGGGTAATGCTTCTTATCTATATTATGGCCCTGACATAATGCTTCTTATTTTTCTCTGCTCTTCTGTTGAGTATAATTTTTAACTTGTTTATTTCAGTTCAGACTATGAAATGGAAACACATGTTTCTGACTTATTTTATAACTGTGAATATTTTGATTTATATGTGTTCTGATAACAGGTCTTACACGTCTTTCCAAATCTGCAAGATTTTGTGGTAGCTTATTAAAAAGGAATGGTAAATCTGAATATTATCATATCTAATGACTAACTTTCTCTTGTGTTCGTTTGTTGTTGTTGTTTTTTTGTTTTTTTTAAGTGATCTTCGCTCATTTGTTAAAATCCCTGGTTGCATTGAAAGATGTTGTGATGCAGCAGATCCAATCTTTTTACTGTCAACTCATGAGGAGTGTTTTTGTTTGCTTGTTTATGTGTTGGTTACATTTTTTTGTTTCCAGTTTGGTTTTTTGTTTTGCTTTTGTTTTGTTTTTTTGGTAACATCACATTTTAACTTTCAGAGATGTTAGAAGTGAATAGTTGGTTTTGCATTTGACATCAAACTTGAAATTTGACCAGCCATTTCTTGAAATTGATGAAATATTTCTCTGTCCAGATATTCTTGTCATCTTGTGTCTCACAGATGTAAAATCCATTTTGTAAATGTTCAAGTTATCCAAATGTAAAAAGTTTTCCTCCTGGTTGAAAGGAGTCAAGTTAAGATATGCATTTCACTCCTGATCAGGGATGCTGTAAAATGCTCATATTTATGAATTGATGTACTAAAAAAGGAAAATCTTCTTTGCCATCTTCACTATTATGATTATAATTTGGTAACCATATGTAATTTTGAATTTGATTTTTAGGTGAGATACATCAGTGACCACCTTAATGCCCACAACTTTACAGCCTCTTTCTCCCAGATTCCCAAAATTTCAGTGGAATTGATTTTTTTCCCCTATATAAATTGCTCTTCTAAATGCCTGTTTTAAATCTCCCATCTTTGTCTAAGCTCTTGGTCGTAGAGATGCTTGTTGGTACAAACTTCTCCAAATTATCAGGAAATCCTGTTTTCCAGTTTGTCGCAAAGCAATAAAACGAGCAGTCTTGTGGACTCCACCCACTGCCATGCCCTTTTACTTGAAAAAATCACAAAATTACCCTATGATTTTAATCAACTGGCCAGCATCCGAGATAAGAGATGGGAAGACTTTATTGCACGCTCCCTCCTCCGAGTGGCAAAAGAAGGCCAATTGGTTGATACTCTCAGTACCCTCTTGAAATAGGACTTAGTACCCTAGATGCCTCTAATTATTGCATTCAATTCAGTTTAAAGAGAAAAGTTCCCGTAAAGCAAAGCCTATTTGTAGAAATATGAAGAAAAAATTAAAGAAAGATAAATGCACGCTTCTAAACCAGAATCACTGTAGACCTATTCCTTAATGGCTCATCACCCCTACCCTCTTTTAAACCTTGATATGGTTTTGCCTAAATATCTTCTTTTTTTTTCTTTTTTTTTTGCTTCACACGCACCTGGCATTTAGGTGGTCACTATTGTACCCTATCATTTTTAATTTTAGAAAAAAAAAGGTCTTTTTTTGTTTCTAGGGAAGGAGAATGATCAGTTTTTACTCTACTGGTTTTCTCATTTACTTTATTTTGTCCTGAAAATCCTGATTTTTTACTTGGCATTCCAGTTGTTTCCCTGAGCTGCCTTTGACTCATGCTTTATAGATAATTTGACACAAGCCTTATCAAAATTTCCTCCAGGTATTCATTCTGTAGAAAACGTTTTATATCTAGGTGAAAAAAGAAACTCAAAGTTGCTTCTTTCTCAGAATATCTCTGCTGTTGTAGCAGAAATGCCATACACGACACATTCCGTTTTAAGGGTGTAATTGCATGTGTCTAAAGCATTCATGCCTCATTCATACTGAAGAAATCAATGCAAAGCCCAACAGTTTCCAAAATTGTGAGTTTTCTTTTCCAAAATTGTGAGTTTTCTTTTCCCAAATTGTGAGTTTTCTTGCTTGATGATCTCCTGGATTTAAGATGTTCTATCACTGTCTCTACTGTCTTCTATCTAAATGTACAATCTCCAGGACTTGCAGCAGATTCTCTAATTTGTCAATTAAAACAAATGTTCTTTCTCCTTTGCTTCATTTCATTTTGTCAGGTAAAGGAATTATTACTTTGGTCCTGAAGTTGGATTTTTTTCATCCAGTCACTGTCACTGAATTTGAGCTAAACTCAATGATATTGAAAAATACAAGAGAAGAAACAAAACCCTATTACTAACACCCCCCCCCCCCCCACACACACACACTCAAAAAATTACGTCAAGAGAACAAACGAACAACGGGGTACAGGTTCACAAATGTCAGTTAAATAGTATCAAATAATTTTACCTTCAGGTCATCAAAGTCCAAAGGGAACTTGAAGTACTCGTTAAAGTACGGGTTACAAGTGTGACGCTTGACGGATGACTGACGCACACGCTCATCCACCCCGGGTACCAGAGAGATGCGAATGTACGGATCGTTGTATCCACCAGAGGTAGATTCAGCGGCCGGAAGATCTTGAGCTAGAGGGGAGAAAGGTCAAGAGAGAGGCAGACATGTAAAATGGAACTGAACTGCACTGATTGAATTCTCATTCCTATAATGTACTATAAGGTTTCACTATGAAGATATAGGTAAAATGGAGGTTTATAGTCCCCTTCCCCGGATGAATGCAGGCTCTACATGTTCTACATCGTTTATCTCCGCCCCCTCCACCTCCTCCCGGCAGGCCATTGCAACTCCTTAGGGAGCATATAGTGGATCTGCCTTTTAACCGCATCGTAGACTTGACAATAAAATGCCGACCGCTTCCTAATCATCGGACTTGGACGCCTCGGCTGCTTCTCGGATACTTCGAACGAATGTCTTCCATTGGGCTCGGTCCTGTGCCATTGATCTCATCATGGCTAGATTTTTATTTGACCGTAGTTCCTTATGGTGTTGAAGGCGTTTGAAATCTCTATTGATAGCTGTGTGTATGCTGGTTGAAGGTCTTCCTCTGTTTTTGTTATGTCCAGATGGTGTGAAGAAAGACTGCATAGCTCTGTTAGCAGGAATGTTGTTAAATAAGAACAAGCCTAAAGGCGATTACAATAAAACAAGCAATGTTTCTAGATTTAACTTAAGCATACCGTTACAAAATCTATATTAGAATTAAGAACATGCATTATTATATAGCTTTTATTTCGTGGAAGGATGCATGAATTGTAATTCTTTATACTGGAAAGGTTCTCGAAAACATGTGGGGTTTTTTTGGGTTGTTTTTTTTAAGAGATGTTTTGAAGGACGTGATGTTAGTTTTGTTTCTGATATCTTTTGGAAGTTCATTCCAGATTCTAGGACCATAATATTCGAAGAACGATCACCATAAATTTTCAGGGTTTTTTTTTTTGTTTTTGTTTTTGTTTTTGTTTTTTTTAAGATTTCAAGTAGTGATGTATCTGTAGAAGACCTAAGTATACGACTGTAATTTGATTTAAGTTTTAGAAGATTTCAAAGGTAAGGTGGAGCCTACCCATATACTAATGTGGCTGTCTTGTCTCTGACTGGCAACCAGTGCGCTTCTCTTAGAAGAGGCGTCACGTGATCTGACTTCTTTTTCTGAAGAAAAAAAACTTTGCCGCAAAATTTTTGTGTGTGTTTTATTCAGGCGATCACTGGAGAGCCCACATTGTAATAAATTGCAATAATCCGTTTTGGATTGCACAAGAGACACTGCTAACTGCTTTGCAACATTGACATTCAAGTATTTTCTAATTAAATTGAACGAAAAATTCATAATAAAGAGAATTACAAAGCGTATTATTAATTTGATCATTCATTGACTGGGTTTCATAAAAATGACTCTTACATTTTTTGTTTCTTTTTGGGATGGAACAATGAAACAACCATTTAAGTTTGATGACGGTTTGACTTGCTTCTTAAGATCAAAAGGTTTTGCTATGACGATATTTTCAGTTTTTGATTCATTGACTTGAAGCCGGTTGTTCGCCATCCACTGTTTTGTTGTATTGAAGGCAATTTTCAAATTCGTTAGTAAGTGAAGTGATTTTATCGAGTTGAGCAGATTTCTATAGCTCAGTGTCGTCAGCGTAAAAAGGATACAACATAATATTATGGTTTTTACAGCAGCGAGAGAGGGGTTGCATATTATAATGTAAACAAAATAGGGTCGAGGACAGAACCCCGAGGAACTCCTAGCTTCAAGCAGATTTCCGACAGAACAATTGCTTTTACTTTTAACTTGTACACAATGGGTCATGTTCTTTAAATATGACTCAAACTATGTCAATGATGTGCCTCAGACTTAGTCGATTCCCTTGCAATAATAACTCTTAAACCAAGCAAGATCTGGATGCCCTTTGTATGCATTCACCTTGAAGCAGTGCTGGAGTTTTGCCTAACATCTAGATATAGAGACGCAAATGGCCTGAATCATTGTCTTTATTGATATCAGTGCGAACAGTGGATTCATACCCGTTTTAATTTTTGTCGAAGGAGCCATCTTTTGAAGGGTCTAGGTCTAGACCATTCTGAGTGTCGATCAGACACCAAGCTTGAGACAATTACCTTCAGTGGGGTCTGTTATCACGCGTCTTCCAAAGTGCTACCGTTACGGAGAGTGGCGTGAAAGTCTGGAACGGTGGCCGATGTCATTGGCTACCGATAGGGAAATGCACTTTCCACACGGCCATTTTTTCCCCTTGGTCAGTTTTAAACGGACACGTTGAACTTAGGGAAAGGCACCGAGTTCACTTCCTGTCAATGCATTCAACATGGCAGCATGAATGTATGATAAGTTTTGTCACTGTCTATGCGCAGGTAAAAGTTTCATTGAGTCAAGCAACACAGTAATCT